>JABASF010003030.1:0-11886 GCA_019776145.1 Harlomillsia oculata
AAGAGTCCACAAAGAAACCGCAGTACCAGTAGTACCAACGAGACCAACGACGGCAAGGGTCCATGCAAACCAACGACAGCCACATAAAATGCGATCCTTCGTTTTCGCCATGTAACGAGAAGCTTTCTGACGATAAGTAGCTTTTTTGCGGCTTGGAGAGATAGAAAATCGAGGAGCAATTTTTCCGTGAGCCTGTGCAGAAGTACCGTCTTTACGAAGAAGGTCGAGTCCAAAATCAACCTAAAATTGTATAAAGCACGTCAAAGAAGATTCTAAGAAAAACTTTTTGGTGTACAATCACGAGGTATATTTCACATTTCAGTAGTAACTTACGTTATGCAATTTAATTCTATCCAAGAATTCCGCATCACAGTTAATTGCTGTATTCGCACAATCCGCATGGTAAGAATACGATGTCGAAAGTTCATCTTGTCCGGGTCGTTCTACGGCCAGAGTGACATTGAACTTCTGTGACATAATAAAAATCACAACTAGTGATTAGTGATTAGGTGATTACACACGCGTTTTCTCAACAAACACATGAAATCCGGATGTTCGAAATTCTTACCAGTCTACATTTCGGGGAGTTCTCTTTGCTCTTCATAGGTTCTTCCAAATCCATTTTGGCTTTTGCTTGTTCAGTTCTTCAGCTAAAAAACAAGCTAAATACGACGAACGTATTCTTATGCAAAAAGCAAAACGAGAGAGAAAATAAAACACCTTCGTCAGCCTGAGACCCAACAAATACTGCAGACTTTAGGGTCTTTCCACAGGAGCAAAGGCAGAACAACACGGCGAAAAGAATAAGGAACTTTCTTATCGTCTGAAGAAAATGTGTATCGTAGCCCGCAGCATTGTCTAGATCGTCGAGGCGAGAACGTTATCTTATCATGCTAATTGTTTAGACTAAACATCGTGTCTTGGTATACGACATTCTGGAATGTCGGTGCGCTGTTCCCTTGATTGCTATGCTGATGTTGAGGTTGTGAAGAATGCTGACTCTGTACTGGATTAGCAATGACGAGTCTTGCATGGTTGGAGTTGGAGGACGAACTTCCAGAAATGGGATGATGATGATGCTGACTGTTATGGTTATTCTGCGTTTGTTTAGAAGTCAGGTTCAACTCTCCGTGAAACGTTTCATTTCTGGTAGAAAGGTCAATGAGCTCTCGAATAAAGGATGAAGTGCTTTGGTCTTGGGCGAAGGATGATCGAAGGGACAGGTCAACAAGAGACCCTTCGTTATTGGTGCAGAGGTCATGATGGTCCTCGCGTGCTATTAAATCTGAAAGGTAATGCAAGAATTGCATTTACAATCATAGAACATCATTACATCAAGTAATTCCTAAAGATGAAAAATGATATTTATTTACCTATCGGCTGTCTGAACGCTCCACTCAAATCCATTTCAGTTAAGTCAAACTTGTGATAGCCCAGCATACCGGACATGGAGTTCCCATTAATCCCAATGTTCATACTGCAATTAAGTCCAGAAGCATCCCGAGAACTCAAATCTATCAAAGGAGCATTGAAATCCTGTCGTACACACAATTCTAATGGGTCTCGCTGAAACACTTTGGTCAACTCCATTGGCATATCTTGGAAAGCTGTTGGGTTATTGTTGGAAGTGGAACTTGTGTCTTTGTAACTAAGTTCCATAGGCTCATTTTGCTGGTGAGCAGGTATGGAATGATTCCCTGTGTGTCCATGAACATGCACGTGAGGATGACACGAATGTGTCGTATTCATATGAGCGGATGTGACAGGTCCACCACTACTAGTATGCATTAAAACATGATGTGCTGGGACATGTTGTTGAACGTGAGCTGGTCCATTTTGATTTCCCTGTTCATTTCCTAATGCGTTGTGGATTGCACAGTCGACCAATTCTTGGGCATTCATAGCACTAGCGTTTCCATTTCCAAGATGGGTTCTGGTAGTTTTTTCCTCCTGATAATTGACTGAGATCATGTCGAGTCCAATGGACAATGGACAATCCACCTTCCAAAGACGACGACACAGGTGTGTTATTGGTACTTGTCGTTGTGATGTTATCAACCGAGCTTCCACTTTGCAGATTATGCACAGGAGCAGAATGTCCAGGTATTGACAGCACCGTAACTTCACCTTTCGTAGGACTGGAACTGGACGTGATCGTAGACACGGACGTACCATTTACATTATGATCATTACTTCCAGAAGAGTAAAGGTGTACTAGACGATACTGAATCCAGCATTTGTGGAGCTGGAGGAGTATTCCCTTGGATTTTATCTGCATGTCGTCGCTTTGCATGTTTGTGATAGTTTGCATTAGAATTGAATGCCATTTCACAAAACGGACAACCGTACGGTCGTTTGTTCCCGTGAACGTGTTCATGTTCCGTCAACTTCTGCTTGGTCTTAAATGACTTGTTACACAAACGACATGGATATTGCGTCATTTGGTTACTGAAATGCATGGATCGCATATGATTTCTCAACACCGTCGCAGACTTGTACACTTTGTTACACACTCGGCAATGGAATTCAGACGACGGTTCTAGATGACTTCTCATGTGTCTCTTCATGTGTTTGAAATCGTGGAAGGTTTTCGAACATTTTAGACACTTGACGGTCTTTGGTAAATTGGAATGATGGACTTTTCGATGATATGTTAATTCTCCTTGTTGGGTGTAACTTGCATCACAGTCGTTACACGAGAATCGTACACCTTTGTGCACAGCGATATGATGCCTAAGGGATTTCCTGTTGCCGAGCATCTTATCGCATATTTGACACTGTAATTTGGAATTCTTCACTGGAGAAGATTTAATAGCAATCGAAGTTATCGAAGGCAATGCATTTTTCGTGTTACTGCTACTTGGTGATTCTTGACTGCTTGAGATCGCATTATTCTCCGAACTTTTTTGTGGCGATTGTAGAGTAGGTTGCTCGGGAACTGGAACGGGATCTTCGTCTTCGTGTTCCGGAGAATACACTGTAGATTGTGACATATCTTCCGAGAAAGTGGATGAAGCACGAGGTTGTTCAAAATGACATCCTTTGATATGTTTGAACGCCCCTGTTCCAGAAAATACCCGTTAGAAATCATTGCACCCGTACAACTTACTAGTATATTGTAAAAAGTAAATCTATTTCAATCTCCATTAACAATGTCCAGAACTTACCTGTTTTCGTCTGGAATCGTTTCCCACATTTCTTACAAGAGAACGCCTTCCCTTCAGATTTAATAAAGGAAGAAGAATGTCGTGACATTCGATGACTATCCAGTTGACCTTTCAAAGTATATGTCCTTTCACACCCGGGTTCTGGACACGGGAACGCTCCGGTCATTCGGTGTTGACAAGCATGCTTTCTCAACGCTTGGTAACTCTTCGTCACCTTCGGACATCTTGAACACTGGAAAATCGGATCTTGTTTCAATCCTGACAGGACGTGAATACTTTCGTGATGATTCAACAATCCTTTTTGAGTGTCTGAGCCATAGCCACACAATCCACAAAGTATTTCCGGCAGTTTCCTTATTATTGGTGACGGCGACACTATCAAGCAAGACGACGATGATTGTGGTTTTGAATCTGTATTCTTAATGGATAAGTCTTGAAGATGAAGATCACTTCTATTGTTCCGACTGGAGTGACTTTCCTGCTCCACAATAACAGCAGGTCGCACTCCTGGAACTGGAGAATTTAACTCCGACTCGTAGTCATTGTCGTCGAAATCGGTGACGTCCGAATTTACCTCTGGCGACAGCACTTGATAATCTTTTCGTTTTTTATTCTCCAGTCTTTTCGCAATGCTCATTAATGTTTCTTGAGCATCGGAAACTGTTCTCTTGTACTTGTCGTAATCTTCTAAGCTGGAACAACAATCTTGACACGTGCGTTTTGGCAGGATATCTTCTTCCAGAACCTGTAAACATACCAATGATAAATGATACCATCTTAATTAAAACAGTTTGAAAGACAAGTAATTTTAAAACCAAAACTGAACACGTCAGACGTCACGGTCACGGCAGACATGTGATCATGTGATGAATGAATATGCATCTCTTGAATTAATTTCAACGTTTGATTTACGGATCGGCAATTTTTTAAAATGACTTTGAACTTACCAAAATACCCAATGTTTTTCTAATTTTTTCGGATAGTCGTAATCTTTTACCCTCACTGCCAAAAATTGACACTCCACCAGTGCTTAATTCAATGGCACATAATCGACAGTACTTTAACGAGAATTCCATTTTGACAATGAGATCAAAATAAATTAATTGTGACTTATATTAATAAATTAATTGGATACAAGACGGATTCAGTCCAGCTGATAATGTAAGTGCGGCGCGACGTCCTATAATAATCCAAAACAGAAGGGTTACGTTTGGTGTTTGGTTCTTGTTTGGAAGTTTGGATTGGACTTTACTTGGAAGAAACGAAACATACTCTGCTGTATTCTTAGAGTTTGAGTAGAGGCATAAACGAAAGGAAATGATTTCTTTCTGCATTTGTGCTTCTTGGTTTATGTACTTGTATGCAAAAAAACTGGTGAGAATGGAAGAACACCTTTTTTTAGTATATTTAGGTCATTCAGTTTCATAAGTTTCATTTATAGTTTTTAAAGTTTTGTTGAAAATCCAAAATGAGGAATTAGGTGAGGAATTTAATAAAGCATCAATGCATTTCTGGCATCAACACGTCCCCATCCGTACGAATGGTTAGGCCAAGGGTCACTGATATTGACATTGCCGCAAGGAGTGTCGGCAATGAAAGGTCGAACGGCAGTAGAGGTGGTGACATTGAGGATTTGTTGAAATGTGGCAGTTGGGAGTTTGTTCTTGAGGAGTGCAACAAGACCGGCGGCATGTGGACAAGCCATGGAGGTTCCAGACATGAGGACATATCCAGTGTCACTGGTGTGAGAAGCAGAGCGGATGTTGTTTCCTGGAGCAGCGACTTCGGGTTTGATCTTGTTAATATCCCCGAGAACTGGACCGTGGGAACTGAACTGAGTGACGGAATCTTGGGCGTTGGTGGCTCCAACGGAGATGAGTCCGTCTTGGTCACCGGGAGAGTTGGCAGTACGACAGAAAGGTCCGGAGTTACCGATGGCGAAGAGAGGAGTGATACTGGCATCATTCCAGGCTTGGATGACGGAGTTGTACCATGTATCTCCTTGACCGCCTCCCCAGCTGTTGGAAGAGAGGTCAGGGGCCATGGAGCAGTTCCTTTCGGAACCATCCGGGCGAGTTGGACACAATGTCCATTGACCGCAAGTGGTCAGAGCGTGTTCAGCGCATTGGGAAGTGTCGCAACCACGGCAAGCGACCCATTCAGCTCCTGGAGCTACTCCAGTTCCTCCTTGTCCGCAAATGGAGCCCATGACGTGAGTTCCGTGACCATTGGCGTCCATTGGTTCTGGGGTATGAGTGTAAGGGTCCATCCAGTGGTATTGTCGTCGCATATTGTTACGAAGGCATTCATGAGACGCACGGACACCGGTATCGGTGATGGCTACAACGACTCCAGAACCATTATAACTGCCCCATACCTAGTTTTATACAGCAAAATTTAGTTGTGGCTGGTAACGTGGTGACATTGTTTTCAGAGTATAAAATTGAAATTCATTAGGTTACGTTTTACCGTATCTGCTCTCATGGCACGGACACCCCATTCAAGAGCGCGTCCTTCAGTGACCTCCGTAGATCGCTCGACTTGGGGAACGGGGAAAACTTGCTCCTCCCGGATTTCGGTGATACCCGACATGGTGCTCAAGGATTCAACGAGTTCCAGACTGGCGTCGCGAACAAAGATACGATTGTTGATCCACCAGCTCTTGACATCCTTAGCCTTGGCTTTCATCAATGCTTCCAAGACGTGCTTCTGGGAATTGGCAGCATGAACTTCTAAGGCCTTTTGCATGGCAGTAATTCTGTCACCTCGGGTAGCGAAATTTCGGCTTCGGACTTGGCTAAGAACCGAGAAGGTTTCGTCAAACGAAATGATGATGTTTGCCGTTCCCTTCTGCAACTTTTGTTTCAAGGCATGATTGACCGGGTTGGCCAAAATTTGCCCGATGGCCAATACGGCCAAGAGAATCGTCAACTTGAGCATCGTCACAATTAATCAAAGAACAATATTAAAGTATTGGTGAAGTAGTCACATCTCGCTTTTATATTTCCAGAAAAGCAGGAAAAATATGATACTTTCATGTCGGATGACAAAAATTAAGCAATCAAAACGTGTATTTTTATCTTTCCTGGTTTGTCCAGACACCGTGTGTCACATTAATTGAAGAGTTGACAAATCGATCAACACTCGACAACTCGACAGTACTCCAGCTCAAAGTGCCGATAAAGTTTAGTTTTTGTCGCTTTTGGGTTAGTAAGGTATATAAATTAATCTCTTTTTTGCGCAATAGGAACGCTTTCACTTCCAAACTTGACGGCAAAGGATTTGTATATAGGAATTTCCGCATAGAAATCAAAACGATTGGGGTAAAGTGAAACCTTGTCCATGCATTTTGCGTTTGTCGATGATCATGATCATTTTGATCATTGATCCTCCATCCATGCAATATATAATAAATGAAATGACACATTTCTTACGTTTGATACATGCACGTGTCATGTGATTTGCCCGTGGACATTGTACTTTGTAAAACTCCGCATTATTAGTAATAATAATCAATCATTATAATTCCTTAATCGTTATGTCAAATTGTCAATTACTTATCAGTATGAGTTTAATTGACGTTGATACTTTATTGAAAGTTCCAGGTAAGCTTTACGTTTGACATTGAACATTTGAACAGTTCTTTCCTGGCGGGATTACAGACAATGGATTGCTCATTTTTTTGACTTTATAATCAGTAAAGAGTAATACATAATAATGCTTTTCCCGCAATTGAAAAGACATTTTCTACTAAGATGCAATTGTATTTCGATGAAGATGATGAAGAAAAGGTCAGTCGCAAGGTCACAGGTCCCACAACGTCACAACAAAACAGACAAAACTAGGAAGACATGAATCAAAAATGCTATCAAATCAAATTGCATGATGATTCGAGGGAGAAAGTAGGAAAAAGTAGGAAAAAGTCCCTAAAAATAAAAAGTTTAATAAAATAGCGTACGGCGTACAACTAAAGCTTTCCATTGCTTCCTTTAGTTTCCATTTTATGAATTTCCTGTGAATCACTTGAAATATAATAATAAAACTATCAAGTTAACAAATTGTATGCAGAAGTTGCAAAAGTATTTTTTGTATCCATGAAAGCATTTATTTTTCGTTCCAGAATCCATTCCAGCTCCAGCCTATTTTCTGGAAATGAATATGAACAACAAAATGTAAAGGAGGAGAAAACTGGGAAACCTCGAAACCTGCTCATTCATTCAAACAGACCATGCGGTCAGCTCACGCACTCAGCATCCATCCGGCAAAGTTTCAGAGTCTCAGAAGATTTTTATAACTTTTTAATTTAATTAAGAACATATTAGTTAACACTATTTAATAATAAACATTTACTTATTAAAGGAGTGAACAAAGTTCTAAAATGGTTCATAAAAAACGGAAGTTCAAGAGTGAAATGGAAGAAACTAACTTTAGGTCAACAACACGTGGAAACAAGAAATTTCGAAAAATAGAAAATACTGAAGATGACGATACTGAAGTTGCTGAACCCCAAGTGTTTGTAAAGCCAGCTGTGTCCGACACGTTCTACGTTATTCCTTGGAGTTCTGAGTAAGTAATTTGAAACATTGTTAGTGAATTTCACAGTGTTTTGAAATATTTTTGGTTAACTTTTCATTTTGTGTTGACCACAGTGAGGAATGGGAACATCTGTGCTCGTTGTTCAGTTCCGGGTCTTTTGGAGAGCTTTTGACGGAAATATCCACAATGAGAGAACGGGTACCAAGCTTACCCGTGGGAGTGGAAGCGTCTTTGTACCTAATTAATGCAATTGAATATGACGAATCCTTGAAAAAGTTTACGACCAGGACCAAAGCCACCGACACCGAATTCGCTTTGTTGTCATTGGATCATGCCCGGTCACTGTATTCCTTAGCCGTCATTCGGTGAGTTTTCGGTCACGAACAACTACTAATGTATTTACAACACTAATGAGTTTTTCTGTTTATTAGAATTATTAGATATTATATATATATTAGAATGAGTTTAGTGATTTTTAACTATTATACAATCATATCATGGTTATTGTTTTCTTAGATTTTTGAATCACGTGAGTCAGTTAGTGACAAAAGAACTGGGCGGTCGTGCGACAGTTGCAATGACTGAATTAGTGTCCCTTGTTCAAGTACCGGAATGGATTGTGAATCTTCGTCATGAAGCTTCTCACGGTACAGCACTACCCACCATTCAAATTATGCGACTTGCTTCTACCTTCATTCGACAGTGGTTACAAGTATGTTAAATATTCAATAGACATGAAATGGTTCAAAACCGGCTCATATATCATTAAAGATTCGTTTCGTGATTATCCAGGAACACTATTGGACAACAGCCCCGACTTCGATACTCACAAATCAACAGGAGGTACAAGATGAATCTGAGCAGTGGGAACAAGTGTCGGAGTATCTGTCCGCGTTTGCAGCTTGTCGAATTTACCAAATCCGAAGTCGAAATGTCATTTATGATGAGGACATTCTAAAATTAGTGTCATGCACCAGAGGATCCATCAGTTCGACTGAAGCTACATCTATAATCAAGACAAAGTTAGCGAATTTCCTGTGTATCAATGATAGTTTGGTAGCCACTGCAATTGGGCATCACTTGGTACCTTCTCAAGACTTTTGTAAGGAGTTCAGTTCTGCGTTACACCTGTCGACAACTGGGACCAGTCGAAATGTCGTTTTCGAACGCTTATTGTCCGTCTGGAATCCACTTCTTAAACTTATGGACAAGAAAAACAGGCTGGTTAACAATGTGATTGCCGTGACTGATGTTTTTGTTCAAGATGACATGACTGAAGATTGTCGCACAATTGCAGCCCTTTGGCTGGACTATTTGTTGGACCAGATCATTTCTGCTGGGAAAGATGTGAGCCGGCGCTTGCTTCCTGTTCTTCGACTTGTTGCAGAGAATCCCAAATGTCAAACATCTATATTTGTCGACAAGTAATGCACAAGTAGTATTAAAATAAAATCGCTTGACATTGACTCATCAACGATGTTTTAACTAAATGATATTTTGATTCTATACTTCTACAGACTCATTTACATTACCAGCGTGCGCTTCGATTCAGACAGAATAGAAATGATTCGAAAATTGATCAACATTTGGACAGTTGGGCAGAATGCGAACAGTCGAAGAATGAAATCAAAGTCTGCACCTTTTGTGTCGCTGGATGATTTGTTGAAGAGCGAAAAAAATGGTACTTGTGACCCATTAAGTAAGACCCTGGAGGCTTTTTCGACGAATTGGGAACTCGACATTCGAGGTTACTAATAATTTTATGCTCGTTTTGGTGTAACATCCGAAATACGGAAATCGCAGTTAAGATTGTTTGTTTGTATTCAAGATTCCGGATTCTGGCGTAACCAACCCTGTGGATCCGTCCTATGAGTTATTTATGATATGACGTGAAATGTACTCGTAAATGCACAAACAAATTAATTATTGTTCGTAATTTCAACGAAGGCGATTTATATATTCAACAGTAATAAATTAATTGCAGAGATTACAATAAAGAACAGTAAAAACTATAAATGAAGAGTATTGTATAAAATTAGCCACTTATATACCTTTGACATTGATATGTTTAAAAGGGACTTTTAAAAATAAATTGCATTGAACACTTATTGAACACGGCATAAGTAACGATATATAATTTCTAGGAATATCTACAAACAATCAATCATTTTCGCCAAGCTGGCTGATTGCCAGCAGATCTAGACCTGTTCACAAGTCCACTATTGTCCATGACGACTTTCCCCCGTCCTCTGGTCCAACTGGGAACTCGAGCTGGAGGCTTGGTGTTCTCTCGATCACTGGCGCTGTGAGACTCGTCATTTGCTACTTCTGATATCGTGTCCAGCTTTGAATTGTGTCCAGGGAAGGACGAAGATCTGTCATCCGTCAATCGGAATCCTTTAGCCGTAATCTTTTCCAACCGAGAGGAAAGATCATCTTCGTTAGCACAGGTTGTGCTCTGGTAGATATTCATCCAGGAAGGTGTTCCTCCAGGAATGGAGTTGGAGTTGCTTATGCTTCCATTCAACAACTGATTCGATCGCGTAGGAAGTGATCGATTGGCATTAATATTCATCAGTGCGGATTTGTCAGACAATTCAGTGACAGGATTGAAAGTTACATTCTGACGGCCTTTGGAAGGGTTTTTGATGCCTTGCAATTCATTCAGTTGCTTGTTCAGCCAAGTGACCATATTTTCATTCGCAGCCAACGTTTTTTGCACAGCTTCCAGTTTTCCAGTTGATTCTGCTAGTTGTGCATTCAGTTTCGAAACTTCCTGTTCTGCTTTTTCCAACGCTTCCACTTTATTTGCCAAATCCCCTTTAATGTGGCTCAGCACGCGTTCTTTTTCTTCCATGACATGTTCTTGCTCCACGGAAATCTTGTTTTGAAGTTTACATCTGTCATGCAAACCCCGAAGCTCGATTTGCAATTTCCGAATGATTTCATTCCCTTTGCGGAACTCGTTTGAGATGGATTTGTTCGTCGATTTTAAATTATCAATTTCATTCTTCCCTTGTGAAATGTTATCCTCCAGCAATTTCTTCTGTTCGTTCAGTTGACTGAGAGATTCTTGTTGTCGTGAAATAGTCAACAGTTTTTCTTTTAGGTCTGCTTCAACATTTCCCAAACGAGTAATCAAACTGGAAACTTTCCTGTGCTTCTCATGGTAATCATGGTCCAGCTTGGAATTCTGCTTCCGGCTCAAAGTAACTTCATGCTGCAGCATTTTTAAGTCCTCATCGTTAAGTTTCAAACGAGCAGAAGCTTCTTTCAGCGAGCTCTCGTTTTTAAACTTTAATTGAAGCAAATCTCTATTCTCAGTTTCGAGTGCAGTTATACGGTCCTCCAATGTCACGACAATCTGCAAATAAAAGTAAACAATTTAGTTATCCGAATTCCGGCACATTGTCGTGCACGTGTCGACGCAATCAAAGAAATCACATTTCCCCTACCTGTGAATGTTTCGTTGTCAATTCATTTCGTTCTTTCTCAAACTTGGATGCTAATTCGTTCTGTAACTTCAATATCCGTTCCTTCTCTTGTGACATTTCAGAAAAATGTCGATTAGATAGCGAATTTGTCTGCATGTGAGCCTCTTCACGAAGTTGCCGAATTTCGTCAGATTTATCTTCTACTTGACCCTTAAGACGATCCAATTCAGATTCCATTCCGGATGCTAAATGAGAATAGCGATCTTGTAGAGAAGCCAATTCCTTCTTCAACCCTTTCGTTACTTCACTGAGATACTTTTTAACTTCTCCGTCCGTTCCCGTATGAATCTGCAGTGACAAGTGACAAAGATACTTGAAAGGATTGGATTCTACAAAATCCAGCACTGTCACATGATTACTGGAACTCTGAGCCTGTCCAAGGAGTTTGAGGACCAAGACGAATTTCGGTGAATCGCTTTCATTCTCCACTCCATTCGGATCACATTTCTCCAGAAGAGTAACCAACTGTTTAGGAAATCCTGGAACGGTCAAAACATTGCTAGATTAACTTTTAACTACCCCAGAACAGTAATTGGAATTCGGACGGAAGGAACGAACTTAGTCACTAAATTGTTTATTCAAAATACGAAATACAATCTAAAAATATACAAGCCGTTCAACTTCTCGCACTCACCGTTAAAATCAACGAGTAACCCTTGATGAGCTTTCAACTGCGGAAACTCGGATTC
>JABASF010003031.1:0-11880 GCA_019776145.1 Harlomillsia oculata
AACACAACTCAAGAACAGCTGACTCCAGAGAAATGTCCTTCTCGACGCGCTTGACATGGGATGGAACGCGGATCTATACTCGACTGAACACAATCACACAATTAAATTATTAATTAATTATCCATCTAACCCAGCTCAGCTGGAAACTAAACTCTTAAAGTCTAAAGTAATAAGCTGGGACTGGACTGGACACTGCACTGCGCTGGAAGCTGAAACCAGAAGATATTCAAATTCAAACCTCCAGGAATGAGCCGCTCCGCTCGTTTCTGCTGGGCTGACGAAGAAAATGCTCAGCTCACGTCACTCAGACTTTACTGAATTCTGACTTTTATGACATAATTGACTGACCTTAATCTGATTCTCTGAATCTCTGAATCCCAAACCGCATGTTGATCGTTGATGGTGACTCATTTCGTCATTTCCCACAGAACAAAAATAGATTTCTAACCACAGTTTTGATGAATTTTATGTTATCCCGTTGACCAAAAAGAGAGATAAATTGCAACTTTCCAACTTTTTTCGTAGACCCAACCCAACCAACAAAACCCTAATGAAATGAACGTAATTCCTAATTATAGCCAATAAATTATACTTTCCACACTTTACACACAAAACGAACTTTATTTTGTGCAAAAGTAGTCAGTATTTCCACATTTTTCTATTTTACAGTTCAACGCGCGTGCATTAAAGGATTAAAAAGGCCAGGTCAAATGTCAACGAGGGCGACTTTTACTGTCCTCCCCGTCCTTAAAGCATGTGCACTACTCGCGCTGCTGCTGTTGACATGCTCGTACACTTCATCGGATGGGACGGGTACTTGTCGGTGGTCAGGAGCAGCGCCCGAATGTGGACAAGGAAAGTGTGAGGATAGCGACTGGTACGGAATTGGCAACAGCACGATGGACGAAGATGGGAACCTGTGTAAAGCGGGGGTCACGAGCCTTTATTGTTGTCCGAAAACGAGGAAACCCAAGCCCATCCATGTGAAACTGTGCACGGGGAAGGGACTTCAAGGGGGTAAGGAAGTGTGCGCTTGTTCTTTGGAAGTGTGGGGACAGGGAACCTTTTTGAAAATTATAATCTAAATTAGTACAGTTTATATAGATTGCATTGAAGTCCACGAGACGGACACGGAATGCTTCAAGTTACCGGAGAACATGAAAAACAAAGCGAATTCAATAGACACTTTTGGTGGATGCGTACGGTTGTACCGAATCAACCCATGCTATGGCATTTCAGTGGCGCTGTACGAAGGGAATGTCGCAAACCACACTGATCTGACCAAGGTTAACTTGGGTGACGACACTGAATCCGTCGGACCGTGTTTGCGCAACGATTTCTGTGTCCGTAAGTGCTGATTTAAGTGGAAATGCAATAATGTAGGGGTGATGTAAAACAAAATGTTCCCGTGTGGACTAGAGCAGCTGCCCGTGTGTGTCGGTACCCGGTGGAGAAATTCTATGTAGGCTGGAATCCGGTGAATTCGGTCAGATCCAATGACACGGGAAGTGGTCCCACTCAATACTACAAACTTGGACTCGGAGTCCGAAAACCCAGGACAGAGTACATTTACGCGACCATTGAATCCAAGTATTTGAACACGGGGACTGAGCCAGCACCGGAGGAGTCACTCAGGTACCTTCGTTCATTAGGTTTGAAAACGGACGTGGAGCAGAGGTGCGTACATTTACGCGACCATTGAATCCAAGTATTTGAACACGGGGACTGAGCCAGCACCGGAGGAGTCACTCAGGTACCTTCGTTCATTAGGTTTGAAAACGGACGTGGCAGGGATGCTGCTTCCACCCCGTCTGGGTGGGAAAGGAACGGATTCGAGGAATCTGTTCCCGCTCACCTCTGACCCCAACATTCACCTCGCTTTGAAAACGTTTGAGGACCTCGTTTACGAATTGGTTACGAAACGAGGGACCGTGTCTGTCAAGGTCAGCTTAATTTACGCCACTGACACGGACACAAGACCCGTTCAAATTGTGTTCGAAGTGTGGATCTCCACTAGGGTCCTTCTCCAGGACAGTGTGCCGAATCCAGTGTTCCCGATCCTAGGATCCAAACCAGTTCCCACAAACCGCAACAACTTCCACTTGTCGCTGGTCAGGTGAGGCTCCAGATTGTGGAAATGGGATTTGTCCGGATGTGAATTGGTTCGCAGTTGGCAAAAGCACGATTGATGTAGATGGACGCGATTGCAAAGTGAACGTCAACAACCTCTACTGCTGTCCGAAAGTGAGGAAGCCGAGACCCGTTAACGCTAAACTTTGCACCAAAAAGGACTTAACGGGGGGTAAGCAAATGTCCTAACTGCCGGCTTCATTAAATGAATTCTTTAAAAAATGAATGCCTGCCGACGTGCCGACTAATTCACTAGATTGTTTTGAAATCCACGAATCGGGGACTGAGTGCGTCCCGCTACCGTCCAGCATTAAAAACCAGGCAAATTCTGTTTTCACATGGGGTGGGTGCGTGAGGATCTACGAACGCTCGTCATGCTGGGGAAAATCCGTTGCACTGCACCAGGGGAACTATGCAAACCACGTCAACCTGGGCAATTTCAACTTCGGGAACAACAATGCCGAATCCGTCGGACCGTGTTTTCGAAACGACTTCTGCGTTCGTAAGTTATTACTGGGAAGGGAAGGGGGTTTCCAAATTATAATCCAGTACATTTTTCAAAATTGAATCATGTTGAAAACAATGTTCACATGTATTTTATTGGACATTGGACTTGGAGTACAGCTTCTGACGCATGTCATTTCCCGTTCGAGGACGAATTGTGCGTGGGGTGCCCGCCTAGTAATACAGTGGAATCCAAAGACAAGAGCGGAGGTCCCGTTGACTACTACAAACTTGGACTGGTTCATAGACATGGACACAACAACATTGTTTACAATAGCAGAGCAGAGTTCATCCATGGCGCAGTAGAACGTAAGCATTTGGACACCGGAACTCAATCAACGACAGAGTCAAGCGAGCACATGCGTTCGTTGGGTACAGAGACGGACGTCGTTGGAATGCTCGTTCCGGCCCGATTGGGAGGAAACGGGACGGACGCGAGGAATCTCTTCCCTTTGTCATCCGATCCGGGCACGCACGGCGCTTTGAAGATCGTCGCAGACATTTTTTACGATTTGGTGACAAAACATGGAAAAGTATTCTTTTACGTAAACGTGTTGTACGTGAATCCGACGGACACGAGACCGATTCAACTTTTGTACAGAGTTTGGAATTCCGGTGACTCGGCCTCGGCTGTGGTGCTCTTCCAGGATACCGTGTGGAATTCAGCGTCGTCAACGATGATTCTCGGAACGGGAACAGCCTCCACAGTGTCCGAATCATTCCGGACCGCAGTTAATCCCGTGCTTTTGCAACATTCTCCAACGACTCCAATTCCAGCCACAATCCAAACGCAAAAGTCACCGTCAACAACCGTTCCAAGTGGTTCACACGACTCTTCGACTTCACCTCTGTACTACTTAATTCCGGGGGTATTGGCGTTAATTTTGAGCACACTGCCAGTTTGTGCTTTTATAGTTAGAAAGTTTAACGCCAGGAATGCTCGAAATGTGAGTTTGGAACTTGAGGTACCGTCAATCACACCAAATTCCCCGCCGCCGGCTCTGGACGACGGAATCATCATTCCTGCAAGCTGTGTGTACATAGGTTGGGTGCTTTCATCGTCTCTTTATGAAATTCTGCATTTACAACCTCATTTGGTGGTAATTAATTGGTGTTTTTTCTATTCAAAAACCTGATTTTAGACAGGACTTGTCAACTTGGGGAAGGGGAATTCGCAACCGTGTACAAAGGTACATTCAAAGCTGCTCTGGTCTTCTTTTCCGTCGCGGTCAAAGTCTTGAAATGCAATGTCAGCACTTCGCACAGGGACGCCGTCATTGCTGAAATGAACATTCTTGCCGGAGTTGGCCTTCACCCCAATGTCATCCGGTTTTATGGGGCTGTGGCCGACGACTACATTAACAAGGGTGAGGAGTTTGTTACCCACACGTCTAGGCCAGAATGTTTAATCATTTAAGGGTACACGAAGCAGATGTAATTGCATGTGGGATGTTGTTGGGTTCATGTTCAGGTCAACTTGTTGTGGTGATGGAGTTTTGCGAGAAAGGCTGTCTCCACTCGTTACTTGTTGATAGCGGGAGGAAGGTGCAGAAGGCCCTAGCGGATGACAACAACCTTCTCAATTACGAGATTGAAGGCGCTTACGTCTACAGGGATTTGCTCGGATTTTCTATTCAAATGGCTTCCGGTATGGAGCACCTCGAAGCGAAGAAGGTGCGCCACCGTTTGACTGTTATCCATTTAATAACCGTCGATCGATGTGTGTAAGAAAGTAAGCCTTTGAATTGTTTGTTTCAGATAGTGCATGGAGACCTGGCGACGAGGAACCTGCTCGTGAACGGTGCGGGAGTACTCAAAATCTCCGATTTCGGATTGTCCAAACAACTTGTGAACTACGACATTTACATGAAATCGTCACAAGTAATGGCTTTTTATGCATTACAAAGATATAAAAATGTTCGAAACTGTCAATAAATGATGCTTCTGGTGCCAATTGTAACTGGGCGGTTTCACGTTTCGGTGTTCCGCAGTGCCCACTCCCGTGGCGCTGGATGTCCCCTGAAGCGCTAAAACACCGTAAATTTTCAATCAAATCGGACGTCTGGTCCTTTGGAGTCACTCTTTGGGAAATATTTTCGTACGGGGCCGTTCCGTATCCAGGGTTGACGTGGACCTCCGAATTCGTCGAGTTGCTTGAGAACGGATCGGGGTCGCATCGCCTCTACAAACCCAAGTTTGCTTCAATTGAAATGTATATTATTTGGAGTTCCTTTACCTTTACCTTTTCTATACGTGCGAATTTATTTGTTACTGTTGATGATGTTCTTTTCGTACAGCTACGACGTGATTGGGAAATGCCTTCACGCGGATTCTGAACGGAGACCTGGATTTGCAGAGTTGCGCACTCAAATCCAGCGCATTTTTAGCAAGAATTGGCCAACAGGCTAAATATGAAACGGCATTCATTCCCAAATACGAATATACAAGTCCTTAAATACGAAGCAAAAACATTGTTTTGCACAGTTGCACTTGCACAAGCACAGTTTTGACTCACTTTATTAAATAATATGCTGGATCTTCCCGGATATTCATTTCATGCACATTCTTTGTAATTTATTATGATAATCATGCTCGATGCAATGCATCATGTATGCCAATAAAGCCGTGAACACTCAACCACAGAATGCGATTCACAGAACTCGAAATTATGACTTTAATTGTAATTAGCTTAGGAGGAAGGAAGGGACAGTGGGCAAACGCTTAGGAGAAAAGAAGGGCCGTTGACCGAGCGCTTAGGAAGAAGGAAAGTGGTAAAGGACGGGAAAAGCGAAAAGTCGGCGGGGAAAGCGCAAAAACGGCAGGGAAACCACAAAAACGGCCGGGAAACTGTAAAAAAGAAAAGAAAAAGAGGAACGTGCAAAAAGAGGCAGAAATGTAGCAAAAAAGGCAAAATATTTCCGCCGTAGGAAAACAATTTGCGGTTTTAGCCCATTCCGCTCATCAAAATCCGCCCGATTTGGAGGCAGGAACTCTCGCCTGCCGGAATCTTAAGAGGAAGGAAAGCCCGCCCGGTAGGAGCTTAGGAGAAAGGAAGGGTCCCTCCGTAGTTTTTTCGAGTTCCACTGTTCTAATGGACGACGATGCATGTTTTCTTTCGGTGATACAAGACTCAGCCACTTTGTAACCATTTAGAGAACTTTTATACATCGTTTGAATAAAATGGTAAAGATCCTGAACAATCCAATTACATGGTTATAGAAAGTGTAAAAGTTTCGGAAATTGCACTGATGTTCTGAAATCTGATGCAAGATAAGATCGGAGTTCGTTTTATCAGCTTAAACGGTGGATCAATCACAAGCTTGAGAAATCAAATAATGCCGTTTTTAATAGTAGATGCAATTGGTCCTGAAAACGTAAAAACGCCATCCAAAAACGGCTTATTTGTGGCTTCAAAGTGTTCAAAGTGTTATTCAGCTGTTCCTTCTTACGTTACATTACAGTGCAACGTTGAGTTTTTATTTCAATTTCAAGTATTTCTGTTTTGAACCTATTTGCTTCACACTCGCTTTGAAACACGATGGTGACGATGTCCCTGTTTTTGACGTATTGATTGGAACAACCGCCACCAGCGATTGTCATTTCACCTTCCCCATTCGTTTTGATATAAAGTGATCCTCGTAACCCGCAGCGTACCCACTCATTACCTCTATGCATGGACAAACTGACAACGCTAAATCTTTGGTTATCACAAATAAATTGAAATTCTTTCATTAAAGCTGTACAGTTATATTCAGTTAATATTTGTTCGGATTAGATGTAGGAAGAAGAATAATATACTCTGGAATCGTTTGAACAGCTCCAGGAACATGAGCACGAGGCGCCTGTGTTGTCAAACTGAATTCCAATACAGTCTGAATTCCAGAGAATGAGACGGCATTTCCTTCTACGACGATCCCCAATTGTCCTTCAAGGAGGTCGAGATCGGGTAACGAGTTATACCCGATAACTTTCAGCATGCCTTCGGTTTGAGCGATATCCACCGTCCTTCGCTGCTTTTGCTACTCTTTGTTAACTTGGATTCAAGTTGATAATCACTGATAATCAACGATTCTTTTTTCTCATACTTATACGGATTTCCAGTCTGATTGCATCTATTATTCACTTCGCATGCGACATTATCTCAACAAGTTTATGTAAAATGCCACTCGATTGATCGTTGACTTCGTTGATGCGTCATGCGCCCGCAAGCTGTGAAAGTGACACCAGACGCGTGCCAGGTTCAAGGTAAACTGCATAACTACAATACAACCTACAACCTTGAGCATTATCTCCAAATCTAAAGTCATTTAATGGCGATTTCTTAGTGTCATCATCATAAAGCAGATTGAGTTTGAGCACGGTTTAAAAGTATGCCACATCAATTATGTACAATTCAATAATTTGAAGATGAAGATGAAACAAAACCGTGGACTGAATTTCTTTAAACAAAACGCCATGGGTTTTGATAAGGAGTCAAATAAATATTGCATTGAAGTTCTGAATTCAGATGCAAGATAAGGTTTATTCTACTGTACGTTCTTCCAGTGCAAAGTTCAGTTTATGTTCTAAGTATTTCTGTTCGGAACCTAATCGCTTCACGGTTGCTTTGAAACACGACGGTGACGATGTCCGTGCCTTTGACGTCATGTTTGCAGCTGCCACCAGCAATTGTCATTTGACCTTTCCCATGCGTTTTGACATGATGTGATCCTCGTAGCCCGCAGCCTGTCCAATTGCTTGCATGAATGAACACACTGACAATGCTAAATCTTTAGTTATCAAGAATATATTAAAGATAATAGGAATTAAAATTCTTTCAATAATGTTGTACAATTATTTAAAATTTTGTTCGGATTAGATGTAGGAAGAAGGATAATATACTCTGGAATTGTTTGAACAGCTCCAACAACAGAACCACGAGACGCCTGTGTGGTCAAACTGAATTGCACCACCGTCTGAATTCCAGAAAATGAGACAACATTTCCTTCTACGACGATCCCCAGTTGTCGCTTAAGGAAGTCGAGATGGGGTAACGCGTTATATTGGATGATTTTCGACATGTCTTCGGTCTACAATCAATTAATCAATGACATCCAACGTTCATTTCATATTTATAGATTTCGAATCTGATTGCCGATTGCACCATTTATTATTAATCTCTTCGCATGCGAATGCGATACTATCTCAACAAGTTTATGTATAATGGCCTAATGGCACTCGACCGCTGCTGTTGGATCACGCGCCCGCAAGCTGTGAAAATGACGCCGGACGCGTGCCAAGTGCCAAGTTCAAGGTTTACTATATGTATTTACTGCATGCGCATAACTACAACCTTGAGCATTATGAATTTATCAATTATCTAAAACTCGAAAGTCATTTAATGGTGATTTATTAGCGTCATAAGACAGATTGAGGAAGTCTTATGCCACTTCAATTACAATTCAATAATTTGCATATATGCTCAAAAATAATGTGAAGAATGGGTGCCTTTGACTTAGGAACTGGATGTAACTTATAATTTCCGAAAATGCTATGTAAAAATCTCTCGTTTCAACATTTTTGAAAGATTTTAATGCCCTCATTGTTGACATATGGCGATATGGCACTGAAATGATGCAACGTGCAATTGCAGTTGGTGGTAAACACGACTTCTTCGTCGTAGATTTGTGAGCAGCATAGCAAATGTCGTCGTCGTGGGACCGGATGTCCTAGAATGGGAAACTTTAAGCTGGTGACCTTTGAAAACTTCGATTTCCCCGGCACTGGAAAGCACTGGGTCTGGTCTGTCTGGTACTACTGACTAGCACACAATTAATGGCAGCACGATTGACGAGGATGGGAACGTGTGTGCAGACGTGATCGGCAGTCTCTATTGTTGTCCGAAAGTGCGGAAACCGAGGCCCTTTAAAGTCAGACTGTGACTGCACGAGAAAGAATCTGCAATTAATTACTAGGTTAGTAAGGTTAGCAAGAAATTCATGGGTAAAATGTATCGGTCAGCAAGTTAGTTACTATTATTACGAGCTGCGTTCGCCGACAATACGTGTCGGGTTGGTTCCTCCGCCCGGAGCATGCAGCATGGACTTATGTTTCCTCGGCAAATTGAATTTCCTAGGCGCTCGCCTTATCTTTTTTCACAACTTCTTTACAACAAATGTTTTGGTTTAGGCTGTGTCAAAACTAACGTTTTGGTTGGGCTGCCTATTTTACGCGAAGACCATTATACAATTTACTGATTTTGGGGTTCTTTTCTGTTTAATCTTCGATAACATCAAAAATAAAGACTATTGAAATAACTTTTTTTTATAGTGAATTAAAATATAAAATGAACGAATTTACACAAAAATTACCAGCGTCAAGTCATGACTCACGAGATGCGTCAGAGTCCAATCGCACAGACGGTACAGAACAGACGACGGATGTATACCTGCTGCACAGACAACCAGGTGCCCCTGTCCCGGTTATACTGCCTGCAGACGACGAGACGACCGACGTCGGAAATCGGAAACTCCCGGAACCAACAACGTCGACAAGTTCAGAAACGCTATCGTACCGTGTCATCGTGTCCGGTGTACCAAAGTCCCAATCCGAACTCCCACTGATTTACACATTTGCTACCTGTACCAGTGAACCGGGGCGCGACAGACGCGACGCAGAGAAATATTAACGAATTACCCAGGTTTTTCGGTTTTTCCCTATTCCTTTACATTCAAAGTATGTTTTCTACCTGTTGATATCACCACGTTTTTAGAATGCCCGACTTTATAGCACTACTTTGCATTTTGACATTGGAAAATTGGAATAAATGGGAACCTTGTTTTGTTTAATCAATATATTTTATATACACATTTTATTATATTTATATCATTTTACTTATTTGCACAAAATAGTTTACTTCCTTCGTTTAAATGCCAATCAATTGGTTCGCAAGGTTGTTGGGAGAAGTCACCAAGTTTTCAACTTTCAAATTGTTTGATCGGGTTGCTTGGAATGCCCTTGGAATTCGGGAGGTTTGATATTTGATGCTACTATTTGGACTGCAGTATTTGGATACGAAAGTGTACCCGGCTTGGTTGAAACTTTGCAAAAAGGTGGTGTGGTGATTCAAAAGAAAGACTCGACTTTACAATTCAAGTTTCTCGTCAAATTCTACCCGGAGGCCGGAGGATGTGGCTCAAAAACTCATTCAGGAACCAACGATTGTAATTTTCAAAATTCTTGTACGTTTTCAAAAAAGGGTGAACCGTAAATCCGAAAAACAGCAAATGCAATAACAAATAATGCTGTCGCAAATAAATCTCAACTGCGCTGGCTGTCGCAATGCGATTTATTGGAGAATCGCCATTGAATGAAAAATGAAAATGTCACACTAGACTGCAAATATGTATTCAATTTGTCAACTTCAAATGGTTCAAAAAGTGTTCTTGCGGGTTTTAGAAGAGTGTGAACACAGTAGTCTCCTTTGACATCTAAAAGGGTCGATCTTCTAATGAAGGGTTTTCATGTGGCACTGTAATCCACTTTTGTGCTTAAAAGCAGCCTCGCATACCCCACATTTGAACTTCTTTTCTCTTGAATGGACGAGTAAATGTCGTTTCAAAACACCCTTTTTAGAAAATTCTTTCTCACAAACCTCACATTGGTAAGGTTTCTCTTTTGTGTGAACGCTCCGAGTGTGACTGAACAGTGAATACTGAACTTTGAAGGCACTTGGACAAAATGAGCATTGAAAAGGTCGTTCGCTGCAGTGAACTTGCTTCCTGTGCGGAGGCAAGGATGAACTTCGCTTGAAGGCACCGCCGCATTGACCACATTTAAAACGTCGTTCCGAATGCACAAACGAATGCATTCTTAAATTATGTGGGCCAGCAAATTCTTTGTCACAAACTTGGCACTTATAAGGTTTCTCTTTCGTATGAGCAGATCGAATGTGTGTCTCCAATAACCTATTTTCTTTAAAAGTCTTTGAACAGACTGCGCAACTAAAGTTTAGCTGAAGTCTGCAACCGTGATCCTGTTTCATGTGAGTACGTAATCCGGATATTCGCTTGAAGGTAGCATTGCATTTTTCACATTTGAACGGTCTTTCTCCTGAATGTATCATCAAATGTATTTTCAGGATACCTTTTCGACCAAATTCCTTGTCGCAGATATTACATTTGAACGGTCTTTCTCCTGAATGTATCATCAAATGCATTTTCAGGCTACCTTTTTCACAAAATGCCTTCTCGCAGATATCACATTTGAATCTTTTAACTTTGGAATGCAATTCCATGTGTCTTTTTAAAGAAGATTTGTGACTAAATTCATTCGGGCACATTTCACATTTGAATGGCTTCTCCTTTGTATGAATTCGTAAATGAACGTTCAGATGTGCGAATGCCTTAAAATTCTTCCCGCAAAAGTTGCATGTGTGTGCTTTCACTTTCTTCTTTCTTCCCATTTCATTGCATTCTTCGCACTCAAATTCCCGCCGTCCGTCACGAAGTTTTCTTAAAGCTCCAGCCGACTCGCGGACAACACCCCATCGCTGACATGATTTGCACTTCATCCATGTCTTCGTCCTCAGATGATCCAGTACCAATTGACCATCTCTTGGAACCACAATAACTGAAGACGATTCCAACGGCTCCAAAACCAAACAGCAATCAAGAGATTTACATTTTCCAGCTGTTATTTGTGGACCACGATCCAACTGACCGTCATCGTTCCTGGACGCGACCGCGGCGGAAAAACGTCCATGACCAAGGCTGCCCATTAGTGACGATGATTTCATTTGCCGATTTCGGTTGGGAATTGGGAATCAGGATCAGCTCCAGCTGACACTTTATTCAGTAGCTTATAGCTGTGCTTGAATATACGAAACCAATATAACAACATGAATATACGAAACCACATCATTAATATTCAATTACATTCGCAATTCGTAAGCAAACAGTAGAAAAGTCAAAGGAGAAAGTACAGCACTGCAAAATACTTACGGTATTTATTTATGGTGTTATTCGTGTATCGTTCCGTGTGCATAGACCAAGATCACTGCACCTTTGTTTACACTTTAATAAGTGTATCGTAATTAAACCAACTCCAGTTCACACTCATAAATCCGTAAACATATAAAAATATGACATGTATGTAACTTTTAAGGCATTCGCACATCTGAACGTTCATTTACGAATTCATACAAAGGAGAAGCCATTCAAATGTGAAATGTGCCCGAATGAATTTAGTCACAAATCTTCTTTAAAA
>JABASF010003032.1:0-11878 GCA_019776145.1 Harlomillsia oculata
CTAACGACCTGGCGATTTGATGATGTAACTCAAAGTATTTGAACGAGTTGTTGTATGTGACGCTTTCGTGTTTCATTCGCCCTGGCCCAATATTTTTGGTCGGGTTGTGCCTTTGCGAGTTTGCGGCACTTTTCCGGAGGTTGCTAATGCGTTTTGAAAACGGGATTATTGTCAATTTGACGTGCCTCTCTTTGGACCAAACGTTGGTCGCCTTCATTTTCTTCTGTGTAGCCTGAAAGCTTGACAGGAGTTTTAGATGCTCCGTGTTGGTGATGGACGATGGAGTCACGCTGTGTGTTTCTGTGATCCTTTTGGATCAACGATGTTGCTTGTTGCTTCTTCTTACTCTGTAAAATAATGCAAGTTATACTTTGGATTAAATTATATAAGGAGTTACAAAAGAACGAAGACAGAGAGAAAAAGCGACGATACCTAATTAATTTGAAACCTGGAGATGGGGACGAAACGTAGGAATTAGATTAACTCGTTGTCAGTCGTAATCGGCTCATTGCATATTTCAACAGTTTCCATGAAGTGTATTTTATTTATGCACTCAGCCCTCCCCGGTCCACACATCATATTA
The DNA here is from genome assembly GCA_019776145.1 of Harlomillsia oculata. Taxonomy (NCBI): domain Eukaryota; kingdom Metazoa; phylum Arthropoda; class Collembola; order Entomobryomorpha; family Oncopoduridae; genus Harlomillsia; species Harlomillsia oculata. Next base: position 584 of record JABASF010003032.1, read on the forward strand.
CAATTTGGTTTTTATAGTTAACTTTTTTAACATTCGTTTTATGGAACACTAAGAAACTATAATATTAATATAGTAATATAGTGTAAAAACTTTAATAGCATGAATCAGGGTATAATATGGTTAAAATGATGGGTATGTATGGGAATAGTGCGAGATTGGTGTATGTATTGGCGAAGTTGAACAATTCTGTATTGTTGAGACGACGACAAAATCGAAACTCTGATAACCTATTAACATAGATTAAATTGTTGTGATTGTGCAAAAACGATGACGATAGCAAATAGCAAAGCATTCGCAAAGGTATACAGGTACACCTTTCTTTACGATTTGATATGACCGTTGACTTTCCAAAGACCTGAAGAATGAAGACCATTCTTGATTGTCCTTCAGACTCGCATGAAAATCATGAAATCGCAAACGATTAATATTCATATATAATATCCGTTTTATTGATTTACCGTAAATCATTGAGTTGAGACCAGCATAGATTGTGATTGTAAGATCCATTTAACCTGGATAGACAAAGTCATCCGTACTCACCTTCCAATTTCTGCCAAATGCCGAAAGAGCTGGCATGGTTCCCCGTACAAATAGCACAGAATTTTCGGTCTATGAATCTGAAAAACTCTCGTATTTTTGTTTGCTTTAATAGAATTTTGGTTCCTCGTTATGAAACATTTCTTCGACAAAATTCGATACAATTACATGCAAAAGTTGTATTTGCAGTGAGCAAATATTATATTCTAATCGAAATCATGAAATTAAACGCTGTAGACTAGGCTATATGTACAGGTACTTTCCCATGTGCTTCTGGCATGAGGTCTTACGGTTCTTTCTCCGCACTTGACATTGTCACTCTTCACGAAAGAAGCCTAACAATACGAATGATGCAATGTGAAAAAAACGGATGAAGATGAAACCCGTGTCGTGGGTTGGTACAATGCTAAGATGCAAATAGAACACGTACTGCTGGAGGCAGTGCACAGGATGAATGCACGGTTTCTTAAGATTTTTTTTGAAGACACATGATCAGCCAGTTCAATATTCACACCCAACCAGAAATTTCTTACAAGTATTGCATCTTCTTTCCGGGTTTAAAAAATCCTGAACACGACAATTTTCGTTAGATTTTCGTCAGAGTCGATGTGAATCAGAAGTATTGCGAAATTGCGATATATCAGACATTTTTCCAAAATGTCCAATGAAGACGAAATTCAAGAACTACGTTCCCAACTTTCCAAAGAACAAAATAAATGTGCTGAATACAAAAAATTGTTCACAAGTGCGGAAACTACGGTAAAGCAACTACAAAGACAAAATGAAGATTTGCAAGGAAGAATAGACAAATTCATATTGGAAGAGAGGAAACGTGAAGCTGAAAAAACAGAAGGAGCAGAAGCAAATAAACAAGTCCAACAAAATGTCTCACGTTTGCAATCTCAAATTGAAGAATACAAAACTCTTCTTGACGAAAAAGACGAAATGATTCAAGAGTTGACTGTTGCATTAGAAAGTGAACATGGTATGCTGCAAAAATTCGCAAGCCCCAAAAGTCTCATAACTGACATAACCGTGTACAAAATCATAATCCCCCTCTTATTTTTGAATAAACTAATATTAATCTATTCAATAATTAGTTATTTATTGAAATTATTTAGAGAAATTGAAGTCGTTTAGGCGTGTAGCAACTACGAGTTGCATTGGAAGTGTCACCACAATCGGAAGTGCCGTGGCAGCATCCGCCGGCTTAATTACACCTTCGCAAGGAATGGGTGTTGCTTCTGTTGTGGGTGCTGGAGGTGTGGTATTATTATGAATCATTTGTATTCATGACTCAAATGCATTTTCACATTAATTTTATACTAATCGCTGTAAAAATGTCTTTTTTTCCAGCACTTGCACTTCATGCGTTTACGAACTGCACCAATTGCAAGGAGAATGGAAAGTGTGGTCAAAATAACCCTTGAAGCCATTTCAGTAGTATTTACATAATGAGAAGGCCGAAAAGAAACAATACTAAAGTGCTTATGCTAATAACCAGCAGAAATCTACTAGTCTTTTACAATGTATTAGAATTTAAACCACAATTATACAACAAAGTATCAAAATATGACCAACTATACTACAAATTGTAAAACATGACATTAATGCTGATGCAAAATCACAAAAGATTTATAGTACATATAATATAATGTATATTTTAAAAAGTCATTATTCTCATTATTCATTGTGCTATTAGCCACACCATTAATATCAAAAGTATTATTACAATAATTGTGACTGCAACTGTGACAATTACACAACGATCAAGTAACCTGCAGCGACAGGATGTCAAGTTTCCAACTGCAATAAAATGTATTTCATTTGAGTATTTCGAACTGTCTGTAATACGAACGAACCCATCAAACTGTGACGAGTTCTAATCTATAATCTACAAGTAATCTATAAACTCACAATTTGTGACTGGAAAGCAATTTGCATTGCTCTCATCTTCCGTCATACTTTTTATCAGTCCTGACACCATTTTAGTTTGTTCATCTAATTCTCCTCTCCTTGTTTCCAAATCCTGATCAGTCCTTTTGATTAGAGATGACGTTTGTTGTAGTAATATCGTATCCTGTGTAGTATGATTACCGCAATCGTTCTGTGCTGTCAAATGAGAAAACAATATTGTAGCATTGCTATATATAGTAAATCATAGCTAAAAAGTCTGATTATGATAGTGCTTACTTAGACTGAATTTTAAACGTTAATAAAAATGTGGCATTTGTATTACCTAATTTTTGAAGGACTTCGTCCGCTTTTGCTAATGTTTTTTGTCCACTTTCTAAGTTGTCCTCGCAGTCTCTCTCTAGCGTTTTCCATCTTGCTTTGACTTCTTCAATTTCAGGGTCACAATCACACGTCTCAAGACACACCGATGCAGGTTCCATGTTTCGAATTTTTATTTGACATTCAACAATTTCACTTTTCGGTAATAAATGAAATAGCATTCAATGCGACACTGTACTAAGGACTACCTAAAGCATAGTATTTTTGTATTGCATTGCAATAATGAAACTGACGATCTGTAGTAAAGGTAGTAGACAGGAAGAATGAATTGCTCTTGTCGCATCTCATGCAGAAAATTCTCATTCATCCTTCACTTACCTCTGCAAACTAGAGAAGGTAGTCATTGCATTCCATGCAAGTTTTACAGAATTTTGTACATATAGTAAATTGCGAATCATGGAAACCAATGTAAAAGACAGATGCGACGAGTGAGTACGGCTACGGAGTGTATTTGCTCGAGAGTTTTTAGCATGCATGAACCATCCTGTATACAGACTACACATCTGGAAATCTGGATGTGTGAACAGTTCCAGGCTTCCAGGCACCAGTCCAGAGATCACTACACTCGTGCAAATGCAAACGAAAAGTGTGCCAGAATAAATTAGCATGCGACATGTAACCGGAAAGATCGATTACAAACTAGAAGTAATGAAATTATCCCATGTATGTACAATAGTTTCTAGACTAGGTTTCAGTGTTACAATTTAGAGAGATAGGAGAACACTCAAGCGGATTGTTGCTGTTGTCCGTATATTGTTGCACATGTTGCCCGGTTTATGATTTGGAATCAATAATAAATTCTACCATAATAAGTAAATATAATCTTGAATGTTTTAGTAAGAGAAACTTCCCTGCCTATGCCTATGTTTCAACCTGTCGGTCGTCGGTGACGTTAATAAAAATTCCATTACTATGAAACGATGCTTGCTTATGTTATGATTATGATTTATGAATTATATTTTATGATACTTCTGCAGCGCAACCGTAGTTATTTATGATATTGTTAACTAATGAAATGAAGATGCAATGACATGACATCGACATGCAGTAATAAAATGCCAAGTAAACACCCTAAAATAAAAATGTTAATTTAATTGGATATAAAAACGAAAATGTTGCTCTCTGGAATATTTGGTGGCCCTGAAAAGGGCCGTTTGGTTTAATGATGAGAAGTTCAAAAAACGTTAAGTGAGTAAATAAGCTAAAAACGGAAAATAAAAACTTGAAAAAAGTTGTTTTTCGTACTGAATTAACTGAATCACACGACACACGTCACACTGGTAAAAATGAAACAAAAATTGTAAGAACAGTCACACACACAAACACAGCCTCTCACGAGTTCATATACGCACATTCAGTCACCGAATAAGAAATCTTCGAATCTGGATAATTAATTGATTGAAAATGTTTACTGATATTCAGTTGAGATGAGGATAAGTCTGAATGAATGGATTCCGGTGTAGCTCACTGCTCTCTCGACGGGCAGCCTGGAACATCATCATTATCATTGTTGATCTTTGACTTCTTCTTTTTCGGAACCAACTCCTGCTGGTCCTGGTTAGGATTCGGCAAGACTCCAGCTTCAGGAATCATGACGTCACCCAGAAATGCATCTAATTCATAATCACTACGGACGACATACTTGGATTGATTCTTCGTTTGTTGTAGTATTTAACAGCGTTTCCAGCCAGTTCCAGGACTTCCGCCGTGAGATATTCAAGAACGGCTGCCATTAGAACAGCCGAATGTTTTCCGATATGCTTCCCGTAGTTACCCTTTTTCAGATAACGCTCAATTCGACCAACTGGAAACTTCAATCCGGCCCGATCAGAACGTCTGACTCGGCTGTTTTGTTCCGTCGGAGTTTTTCCTTGTTTCTCTACTGATCTTTCAGTTGATGTTGATGCCTTTGCTTCTGCCTGACGTTTCCCATGACCCTTGGCTTTCTTTTGTTTCTTCTTAGACTCTTCCTTATATTCGCATTCCATGTCAGATTGAGATTTTGTCTTGGGTTCCGGTTGCGGGGATGACAATCCTATCATTGTCGTCCACGGTCGCCAAAGTTTCACTGTCGTCGATGGTTTCACCACTACCGGGCGTTTCTTAGAAATCTTTGCTTTGCTGGAATTCTTAGCCTTGGGAGGCTCTTTGTTCAATTCCAAGTCAGACTTCTGTTTGTCTTCGTCAGACGCTGGCTTCGGTTCCGGTTGCGGCTGCAGAATCCAGGACGGTATTTTCTTCGGTGCTTTCACCGCTGCCGGGTATTTCTTAGCAACAATTTCTTCCTTTGGTCTCTTGGCCTTGGGAGCCTCTTCGTTCAATTCCAATTCGGATTCAGACTCTGGATTCGCCTCCGGTTGTGGAGACGGATTGCGTGGTGCTGCTGCTACCTTTCCTACTTGGGCTGATGCCGGGTTTCCACGACCCTTGGCTCTCTTCAGTTTCTTGGACATGTCCTTGGGTTCCAAATCCGATTTCGACTTTAGCTCTGGTTGTAATGGCTGCTGCGGGGACGGTGGTTCTTGCTCAGTCTCCGGTGCCGGGCGTTTCACGCGAGCCTTTTGTTAAGTGATGATCTAATGTAGTTAAGTTTGGACTCCGAAGTTCTTCAGATAAAAGTCGGTTGAAATCGTGATGGACAGAGTGACGGGCTGGGTGTGTGCGTGACTGAATGTCAAAAATGTGCCTTCTGCGTCTATTTTATAGGATTCGGGTAATCCTTCAACTACCTACGACTCTTTTAATCTTCCAGCTAAATGAATATTTTTACCATTTTCTGTTTAAAGCGTTAGAAGAGAGTATTGAACGTTGATTGGTAAACTATCCTTGGTAGAGGCGATGTCAAAAGGAAAGGTAAGAAAACGTACTAATAATAATTTTAATGTCTCAGTAATGGATAAAGTACACTTGGATTGTCTTTAACTAAAAGATGTTAGGTTGGTTTTCTACATTTATGAAATTATAGCGTTTGTGTTGGAAGTTTGATGTGTCAAGAAAGCCATGCACCTTTCGTAGAAGTAAGCATTAGGATCTTGCATGAATCATGATTTCATAATTTCGTGAACCCTAAAACCAAAATCAAGTTGAACACGAAATAAAAAACTGGAACGGCTATATTGGAGATTTAACAACTGTTGAAAATATAATTTCGTTCACTTTATTCAATGTTTTACTGACACCTTATCCCCAACTTTCTTTTCTATTTTTAAGTGAAAAGCCAATAGTTTAAAGTGTCGATTCCCCAAGTTTGTCCCCAAGTTCTTCTAATTCAATGTCACGATATCCGTAGCCAAACTTGAGTTGTTCTACGCAAGGTAAAAAAAACAGAATAGTACGGGATTTCAGTTTACAATGAACTTTGACTCATTTTGTCTTCAGTTTACCTTTATAATAGTCGTCTCCGCGCTGTTTTATTTTCTCAAAAATCTCAAAATCTATTGCTTCGTCCGTTTCTAATGGTCCTCCAAGATTTTTAGGTAATCCTTGAGGGTCCATCAACTCATGAAGCGTACCCAAGTCGCTTGACATGTGTGTCTATAAATAACCACGGTGCATTCATTTTCTCCAAACATCAACCTTCTCACACAGTAATTTCAAAAAAAGCTTTATATTACCCTAGACAGAATCTTTTCGGACAAAAAATGCTTCATGACATTCCAAACTACATCGAAAATCAACGGATTGTTGACAACAACCAAACCCTTCAATTTGAATGGGTAGCTGTTCTGTTGGCCAAATTCCAACATATTTAATATGAGAGAAAATGAATAAAATACGTTGTTGTAGTTGTTCATAATTTCATAATGAGATTAAGATTTAAGGCTGTACCCTCACTGCTGCTGCATACGTTTTCATAAACTTCAACGTGAAGGCTGTGCAATGTGCAACTGTGATTGCTGCTTGGCAAACGAGCATAACGATTCCTTTGTTTTGATTGTCAGGAATCAATGTTAATTCTTCCATGAGCAGGAACCAGAATGGAAAAAGGACATCTATATTACATTTGTATGGATCCCAGTTTACTGCAAGATACGATAGGAAAGACATTTAAAAAATCATTAATCTTGGATTGTGAGAATAAATTAACTGTATCAATTACTAATTAGTAGTTACCGCTATTGATATATATGACAGTTCTGCCTTCATAGTCCTTCTGCTTCAAAACGGTCATGATATTATTTTCAAACATTCTATGATGAGCAGATGGGTACAAGGTAGAGAAATACCCTGCATCTTGACGCATTTTGTAATAATTTTGTATCTTGAATAATATAAAAATAATTTATTAAGTGTAATGTAATATGTAAATGTAAAGCAACGCATTTCATATAAGTACGTTTCTTTCTATAGAATTTTAGAATTTTTTGTATGTAGGTACCAATTCAAATGCTCTGTCCACTTTGTAATCACGAGCAGTGAGGAAACGAAGAAGAAATTTTTCGTCCATTGGACATTTTAATGCCTTGTCAGTTTTAATGAGTTCCCGAAGCGGTTCAATAAATTCGGGTATCAACTTTGTTGCAATCTTACGATCCAATTCCGCTTTTGCGATTGCTGCTAACGCCATATTCTTACACTTAAGTTAAAAGTATTGAAATTCTGTAAGGAAGGGTTATTGATGTGCTTTATAGACACATGAAACAACGTCTGCCGGTGCCAATTTAATGTGGACTCGTTAAGTATCAAACCATGTTTAGTCTAAAACCAGTTTTCCACAATGAGATTCGATAAGTAAAAAATTCCATGACCTTGAGATTTTTAGCTTCTATTAATGCAATGCATTTTTATAAACAATCAGTCAAATGGCAACGAAGACCGTTTCAAACAGCTTACTAATATAGTAAGATCGTTTGTAGAAAAATTACGTCCGAGATTGTGCTAACGTGCAGATTAAGTATGTTCATGAGCAATTTGCGCGGAAGAACATGGATGCATTTTTATAAACAATCAGTCAAATGGCAACGAAGACTGTTTCAAACAGCTTACTAATAGTAAGATCGTTTGTAGAAAAATTACGTCCGAGATTGTGCTAACGTGCAGATTAAGTATGTTCATGAGCAATTTGCGCGGAAGAACATGGGTTGGTGCTTTCAGAGATTTTCTCATGCACAGCAATTTTTTAAAAAAAGAATCATGACTGGTGTAGTTTTGTGCATGTAAAAAATTAAGCCTTGCCTTTAAAATTTAACGTGTCAAAAAGTCATGAAGGTACTTCAGTTTCCTGGAAATCTGGAAATAAGCACAAGATGATCGACCACGTTGTCTCCGTTTCATTCGAAACTTGAGACCAGGAACCGCTTAACTTATCTGTTATCTCCTACACGTTGAACATGAAATGCAAAATGAAAATGTTCATAATATTTGTATCACCTTTAATATTACATTGAACTTTTTACAATAAATTGTAATTTCATGCGTTTGATTCAATGCTCTTATGATTTTATGATGTATGAAAATTATACACGATACACCCATTTAACGTTTTTCATTCAAAAGAGCAAAGGTGCATTGTTTAAAGCTCCGATTTCCCAAGGACCCCACCAATTTCTTCCACTGGAATGTCATCGAAATCCATATCCGAATTTGAGTTGTTCTAATGTGTTCAGGGAAGACAAATTCGAGTAAATATACTGATTGTCGAGTAAGTAAATACATATAGCAATAAGAATACATAAGCATTAGCTTTGTTTTCATGTTACCCTTGTAATAGTTGTCTCCGCGCTGTTTCAGTTTCTCAAGAATCTCAAAATCCAGTGCTTCATCTTCTTCCAAAGGTCCTCCAAGACTTTTTGGTAGTCCTTGAGGGTCTATCCATTCGTGGAGATTCCCCAACTCACTTGACATTTGGGTCTTGCGAAACAAGTATGAATTTTTTCAGCAACTTTCTTATTTATGAGTATTTGTAGAAAAGTCATTCGCTTACTCTAGACAATATCTTGTCAGACAAAAAATGCTTAATGACGTTCCAAACCACATCAAAAATCATGGGATTGTTGACAACAGCCAAACCTTTCATTTTGAATGGGTAGCTGTTCTGTTCAAATCCAACATAGATTCGTCAGAATATAAAAGCAAGCGAATTCAGATGTCATTTGATTTCATTCAAAACTTGTTACCCTGAATGCTGCTGTGGCCATCCTTATATACTTCAACGTGAAGGATGTACAATGTGCCAATGTGGTCGCTGCATGGCAAATTATAAAGACAAATCCTTTGTCTTGAGCGTCCGGAATCAATGTCAATTCTTCCATGAGCAGAAACCAGAATTGAATCAAATTGTCAATTTTCAGCTTGTATGGATCCCAATTTGCTGCAACAATTAACATTGATGTGAGAAAGGAGTGATTATCTAACAAAACGAAAGAGTGAAATTACAATTACAATGTGTGAAATAAAAGACAGTTCTGCCTTCATAGTCCTTCTGCTTCAACACTGTGATAATTTTATTTTCAAACATCATATCGTAATGGGAAGAGGTATAGCTTTCCGAAGTACTCTGCATCTTGTCGCAATTTGTAATAATTCTGAATCTTGAATAATTTAACAATATTTGTAAGCATTTCATTTCATGCAAGTTCCTATACAATTAAAAATGATAAATAAATGAGTATATTATCTACCAATTCAAATGCTCTGTCCACCTTGTAATCACGAGCAGTGAGGAAACGAAGCAGAAATTTTTCGTCCATTGGACATTTTAATGCCTTGTCAGTTTTAATGAGTTCCCGAAGCGGTTCAATAAATTCGGGCACCAACTTTGTTGCAATCTTACGATCCAATTCCGCTTTTGCGATTGCTGCTAACGCCATGTTTTTTTAATGTTATTAAAATTAACAGATAACATGAAATAGTCGCAATAACTATAAACTAACAATGTATTTTATCGACTTATAAAACTGCGTCCGTCATCGTCGACTTATAAATTATAATGCACTCACTAAGTATACAATACAAACATTCTTAGCCATCTTAGCCAAAAACCAGTTTTCCAGCTTTAGATTGAGATTCGATAAGAAAAACATGGCTCAACCTTGAAAATTATAGTTTCTACTTGTGCGCGATCTTTATTTTTAAAATGATGCAACGCTCAAATGAGAGACCGTTCGTTCCAAACATTAAATGCCGTGGTCGTTCGAGGAAAAATTAGGTCCAAGATTATGTTAACGTGCGGATTAAGTACAGACATATTCGTTAGCAATTAGCATGGAAGAACCCGGGTGGGCGGGGGTGCTATCAAGATAGTCCAAGGTTTTAAGAATGATAACCATATTATTGCATTAGCATATATTTACGGCTATATTTTAATCATTTAAATAAACCAGGTGACGCAGTTTCTCAAAGACGATATCTTTTACATTGTACTTTGCATGGAAATGTAAAGATTACCCGAATGCATGGACGTGGAGCAACCACCGCGTACTTCTAATGTTCTTTAAGATTAAATCCTGAACCTGAAACTCACAACCACAAGTCATGTCAAAACGCCATAACGTGCCTGGTGATGTCATAATCACATTCATGAATTTTTATCATGAAACGGATCAATCTGTAAATTCCACAGCGCAATCATGACTTGTTCGGTAGTTTCGTTCAGTTAAAATCGCTTGATCTATCAAGTTCAAGAACGTATCTACCAGAGAATTTGGGTCTTGCATTTTTTTTGCATTTTTGCATGATTTCGTACCTACAAATGTAATTAAAACTTAGACATGAATCCTTGTGCGACTCTGCATGAATTCTAAAATTAGTAATTAATATTATTAATTAATGTGCAGTTTACATACATTTCGAGGGTTGCTAATTGCGGCTTGGACAGACGATGACCTGTTTCCAGCCATTCAAACAGTTCCATCCCATACTCATACTTTGGATTTGGAAAGGATCCAAGACAAAAGATTTCCCACAGAACAATTCCATATGCCCAAACGTCGGCTTGTGGAGAAAACTTAAAGTCTCTCAGGGACTCTAGTGGCATCCACGCCCAAGGAATCGTTGCCTGAAATCAATAGAATTTTTGGTTTTTTGGATTGTGTTAATGAAGGTTTTAATAATGTGTTTGTATTCAACAAGCACTAAAAGTAAGTAGCACGAAGAACGAGGTACCAAAATTCTATTAAAGCAAACTAAAGTACGAGAGTTTTTCAGATTCATATACCTAAAATTCTGGGCTATTGTACGGAACCATGCCACCCAATGAATTGCAGTACTCTCAACTCAACTCAATGATTTACGGTAAATCAAAATCAATAAAATGGATATTATATATAAATATCTATATATATATATATAATTTATTATAGAAATATTATATATTTGCGATTTCATGATTTTCATGCGCGTTCGGAGGACAATCAAGAATGGTCTTCATTCTTCAGGTCTCTGGAAAGTCAACGGTCATATCATATCGTAAAGAAACGCGTACCTAATACCTTTGCGAATGCTTTGCTATTTGCTATCGTCATC
>JABASF010003033.1:0-11876 GCA_019776145.1 Harlomillsia oculata
TGACGGAGACGATGGATGAGACGGTTCTCATCCCGCCGCCTGATGCCTTTGCAATGAAAAGCTGAAGATAATGGTTGGGATTTGTTTGAAGAAGCAAAATGAGATTTTCTCTTTATTGTAATTACATGAATTGGAGATGAGTAGTGTGATTGTGCTGGTTTTGCAGAAACAGGATAAAACGCGTGGAGATGCAAACAGTGACGCCTTGTCGCTCACACTGCTGACGGACATTTGGCAAATCATTAATCAAGGGAAGGAGGAACCGAGTCGTCAGAAGTCTGCTCCACAAGCCCCGGTGGGGATTCCGTTGGGCCCTGTGAAAATGATGGCTCCCAAGACCCGCCTGGCACCACGTGACTCCGGCGTCAGCCTGATTCCCTTCAGACATCAGAGAAAGCTTTCAGTTGATGAAGGAGAGAGTGCTTTTCGAGGTACAAAATTATCTGCTCCTGTCAGCAGAAATTACCCATTTGCTATGGATACCCTCACCTGCCTTAACACTCAACTTATAGAGGATCTCGTGTCACAAAAAAACATAATCTCACATTGCACACTATTTCACTTCAGCAAAGAGATATTATGTAATGCAAACCTTGCCAACTTCCTTCGTCACTCATTGTCTCTCACATACTTCCCATCTGCTCAACTGCTTTCACTACTATAGCAGCCAACCGTCCTGAAGTCTCCAGTTGGACTTGTTTGTAACATCTTAGCGGCTTCCTATTTCCTATCGTCAAACTGGCGACGACGACACATAAACCATGTTGAAATTGCACCAACCTTCTGGAAAGTTTTCATCTGCCGCTTTGGCATAAAACGGTCTTCCTACATTAAATATGACATTATTATAACATAATGCCGAAAAATCTCTGTGTTTTCCCGTCTGAGCACGCAACAATGCACTGACTTATAGTCGTTCATATTTCACTTTACGACTCCTATCTCTCAACAAACGACTCATTGTGCTTTTACCGGCAATTTTAGTGAGAAAAGAAATTGTGAAAGTCATAAGTCGGTGCTATGTCACCTGCTTTCTCTCGAGACGACATGGAACCGAACTGATGTTGATGCAACAAAGTGAAATGCTTGAAGATGTTCACACCATAGTTTACAGTTCAAGCATTTATTTAGTATTACTGAAAGGAAATTGAGAGAATGGCCTTACTTTTACTCATCCAAATTGGATAAGTATAAAATGTTAGTTGGCTGAGTGAAGTTGTGTACAGTGGAGCGAAATCTAGGAAAACTCTTCAAATCTGAAAGAGACTTCACTTGCGTATCTGAAAATATGTATAACGATAAAAAATTGTAAGAATTATATTTTTTATTTTCTGTTTTTCCATTTAGAAGAAGGAGATTTTTCAGTGTCTGGAAGCTCGGAATTAAAAAATTCGAAACACAAGATAAGAAGAAGTGCGGACCATGAACCAAACCATGTGTCACCGTCAGACAAGCGTGCAAGACAGAAACTCAAGGACTTGGAATCGGATCATCACGAAGATGACCATAACGAGCATGACCACGATCATGATCATGACTATGACCACAAGCACAACCACGTTCATGGCGATGCTGAAGACGTTGATCACTCCAAACTCAAACGGAATGTAGGAAGCATTGCTTTCATTCCTTTGGCCCTCCTCTCGGTTTGTGTCGCAATTTCTGTCGGGATTCAGGGATGACTTTTGACCAAAGACGTTTTGTCTCTTTCAAAGACTTTTTGCTCCATGTAACTCTTTCTTCTTTGAAAAAGTCTGCGGCGATGTCTCCTCTTCCATTTTTTCGGGTGACTGGTTTCCTTAAACATATCTTCGTATTGCACAATTCTTACAGTAACGAAAGATGGACGAAGAAAACAATATTTTTTTGGACTTAATGGAACTGTAACATAATGCTGATTACGTGATTGAAATAATGATAAATACATACCAAGTTCAAATATATAAATTATTATCATACAAAATATTGTTGTGTTTTAGATACATTTTTGTACTATTGATAAAAATTCATTTTATTTTCCATGCAGGCATCGTTTTTTGTACTGGTGGGTAGAATAATTTTGATGAAATTATAGTAGTAACTATATCCGTTTGAATGAATAAATATACGTAAAAGAATACAAATTTAACTACAATTTTTGAACAAATGTAACGTATATATTTTTAACAGGTTAAATGTAAAAAAATATTGTGTTGATGAAAATTAAATATGGGGTACTTTTTGTAAAACTGAAGACTCGAAAATCGTTTATATACTCAAAAAGTGTACGTAGTTTTCTAAGACAGAATGGAACTATGAACTATATTTTATACAAAATGATATAAATACTTGTAGTTATGTTGTATCCATTACAGGAGAAAATAAAATGAAAGTTGGTACATATACTTTGGAAAAGACAGTGTAATAAAGTTGAATGCATATCTCGTACACTTTGTAGTTCTTTATATAGGCTATTACTATGCTACGATAAGTTAGATCAAATAACTCGTCGTTTTTGTGTGAGCACAACGATTGACGAAACTCAAACAACACACAACACACACATACGACTACTCTCCCGTGTGGACGAGTGGTAACGAATGTTTACTCACCATTTATTCCTTCACATGCACATGAACTCATGGCATTGCATAGACAAGACAAGAGAATCGAGGAAGGAAAGGAAAGGAAGCAAGTTCGTCTCGGTTTTGCCATCTCTGCATCTCCATTCATAAGAGTGAAAGCAAAACTTTTTTGTCCTTTGTACTTATACGTTCAAGCTGCAACATGGCTTTCTCTCATCATTGACTCATTGTATGTACAATACGGTTCGAGCATCTGGTTAACCTTACTCGTTACATTAAGGGATTGGCGTCATTTGTTCAAGGAATCAAAAGGTTTTTGCTTGTGTATTTCAGTTACGCTTTTCTCTGCTCTCCTGCTAACTGTTCACGCTCGAAGTATCGTATAATATATCTTGCGTCAGTCAGCCATTTACTTTTTTCACTCTGGAGAACTTTTAGTTTTTGATTGGGTAGCTCCATTGTGATAAATTCATGTTTGCACTTTCTGGCACAATTTTGGTTTCTAACAGTTATAAGCTTTACTTTTCCGACAAATTTTCGTTGCCACCTTGCATTTTTTTAAGGTAAGAAAATGGATAAATATCGTATTCTGAATGAATCTAACGAGTTATGTAATATGAAATTATTATACTATACGCAATAAACCGAGCGGTAATGTAATTTTTCCCACAAGCATTTCGTTTCGTTTCGTACGCATACGTTTCGCGGTAGTCTGAAGTATGATAGTAGAGTTGGTTTGTTCGCATAGCCAATCACATTAAATAATACTACAAATAATTTTCTGGACATCACAATTTGCAGTCAAGTTTTGAAGGACATTTTGCACTGTATTGTCGTCTCTCCTTTCAAAATTGTTTGATGAAACGTAACTACTCAATATTCATGGCTCGAAAGAAATTGATGGACATGAATGCTTGCATGTCCACAACTCTGGTGCAAACATCAATAAAACATCATTGGGAAATGACATTGTTCAAAAAGAATGATAGCGACGACGTGGGCGAAAGGAAAGAGCTCAACCAAGTCCGTCCAACCATAAAAAACGAAAAGAGTCCGTCCATTTGTGTCCATATTCCTGTTCCACTTTTTCAAGTTAAATATTTTATTTTTTGCATAGTGAAATGTTATATGTCAACAACGCAGCGGGCACGCTTATAAACGTAACATTTGGTCCATAAAAATGTGATTTTGGAATTTTATGCGAACATGAAATACATTACAAAAAATTATGCTTTTGCATTTGCATGCATGCTGTTGCTTGGAGCCGGTTGGAGCATGTGTATAATTTGAATTCTTGGAAGTGTGTAAAAATGCTGTAAATATTGGAAAACGCTACTAAAATCCTCAAGGAAATATAATATAAGGCCATATTTTTGAAAGTTACAATCTCAAAGTACATTGAAAATTATAGTTATTACTATTGAATTTTTGAGCAGCTCAAAGTCAGTGGAACACGCACATATAGCCTGCCTAAAGTATGAAATACGGTTATTACTTCTAGCGCTCTAGTAGTATATTAAAATGAGACCAGTGTACAAAATTCACACAAAAGGCCCTAAAAGTAAAATGAAAGGTAGACAATTAGACAAAAATAGATGTTGGATTGGATAGATGGTTGTTTGTTTGTTGGAGGACAGTTTGGAAAGTAAAGCTTGTGGGCGTAAGTACAAAAGTCTTTGAAAATGTGGATTCCTCTCTGATAAGGAACGAAGACAAAGGACCACAACCTATTGTCCGTTTTACAAGTCGGAAGAGAGAAAAACAATACGTGTCATTTTCAGTGGAAGAAGTGAAAATGTTTCTGCAAAGAAGGTGGGAAAGGAAACAAAAAAAACATGGAAAATGATGAAGCAGACGAGTGAAAAGTATGCAGATGTGTTTGGTTGAACTGTGGAGTACGGAATAAAAGCATGGGAATAAAGTAAAAGTCCAAGGAAAAAGTCTCCTTGTTTTCCCTTGAAGTGTCTTGATGGTGAGAATGTGTGAGAGTTGAAAGTTCATGGAAGGTAGAGTCTTCCTTTTTTCCAAAAAAAGAGGAACTCTGGCATTTTCGTAACGTATGGCAGTATATAAGAGGAACGAAAGTAGAAGAAAAACGTGGTGCGGTGGTTGGTTCTCGTAAGCATAGCGAACGCCAGCCGAGTCGCATCGATCCGAGTGCTGCTGCTGAGACTGCTGGAGAAAACTGGAAGAGATGTACTGCTGGAACAAGGTTACGTACTACTGCAAAATGTGGAAATGGAATAGGGAATAAGAACCAAAAGCTAAAGGAACGGAGGACCGAAAACGAAGGAAAAGTGTGTGTATGTGTGTGCCTGCTGTGTGTACGAGAGTTGGGTAGAGCTGGGAGAACTGCACTGAATCTGTTCTTTCTTGGACTGTATAGTTCGCCGAAGCAGCCTCATGTCGAAAAAAGTGTGTCCCAACAAACTCACGAACCGGAGGAACGGAACGGGTGACGGGGAATGTTGTCTTGCGCTCTTCTCATTCTCTTAGTTCGTACGTGGCTGTGCTGGTGGATACATCATTTCTTCTCGTCCTCTCTTTCGCACCAGGTCAGCTTTCACTATACATTTTACTATCTACTTTCCCGCACATTCTTTTTCTTTCCCTTTTCACAATTTCTTCATATTTATAAGATAAAAACATTACATTTCAAAATTTTCGTCCCAGTTGTATCATGAGACGTTGGTTTCAAAGAAATCAAGCTTTTGCAATTTTGGTACATAGTTTTCAGTTGAATTTCCAACTTGTCAAAAATTATCGTATTACACATTTTCCAGTGTTACACGTTGAAGGAGTATGTAATGTTATACATACAGTATTAGTGTACTTATCCGGCTTTTTGAGCGCGATTCCGCATGCATAGCAAACTTGGAAAGTTTGACGAACAAAGTTAAAAGTAGAAGAGTCGTGTGCACTGGAATTACGTGTATTTTGGAATTACTTGATATTTCCTTTCAAAAATGAAACCATACACAGTTGAAATTGCTGTAAAAAAAGTATTTTCTAATTTTCGACCGTTACTCTTTTCACACTGCCGCCTGCTCTACTTTGACTATTATTTTCTTGGGACTGTAGTCTTCTCTCAAAACTCAAATCGACGGATTGTGGTGGTGGTGGTGTTACTACAGATTTTTTTTGTCCTATACATGGAAAGGAAAACCTAGGATGTTTCTAGCTTAAAATTGAGTAGTGCTCTTGCTTTTCTCTGCTCCTGCTGCTGTTCCTACCTTACTTTTACTACTTCGTTGTGTGTGTGGACTTTTCCACCGTCCCAACCGACCTTTGTTACAGACCAAGGCCTTCGATCCAACTTTGTACACGGTTACTTTCTTTGGCTAGAGAGGCCTCGGATTTCAGCTTTTCCTTTCATGACTGACTCTTTACTTTTTATATAACACGTTTGTCTATATAATATCGTCTCAAACATTCATTCCTTCTCGTTCCCACAGCATAGAACGTAACGTTGCGTCATATGATACAATTTCGTTGTAAAAGTTGTAATTTTAATTTGAGTCCCGTGTTTATTTTTGGGATGAACAACTTTATCTCCTCCCGCGATGACCTCCCTCATTTTCATTGATATTTAAACATTTTAGATTCAGCCGACTCCTTTTACACATCACCGTACCGCGTGCGCGTTTGAACAAAATTACATTACTGTTTGTCTTCCTCTTTTCTCTTCTCGTCTTGAACTCTTCTTTGGTAAATCTTCCGTTGCATTCTCATCTGCAAAGTTATTTTTCCTCTCTTTCTCTCATTCTCCCTCTTTCGTCTATTGTATTTCCGTACTTTTCTTGTTGCCGTTTGTACTCAAAAGCGCAAGGTCGTGTATTTCCCTCTCGGCCTACTGAGTTGTGTCGTGTCGTCATAACCGGCTGCTCCTCGTTTGCTACAGTTTCACCAAAATTCTATTATGCTATATATATTTTGGCTGTACTATTTGACAAAATCAAGCCCCTTGAATGTATTAAAAGTTTGAAATGCAGCTCAGTTTGTTTTCAATGGAGACACAAATACGCAATATCTTACATCCTGGAATTCTGGACTTTCTACTGCAGTACTTAACTTTGCAATTCGATCGGTCTGGAATGGCAAAGCTGAAACTACATCATAGAGTAGCAGTACTTGAAACCCAGAAATCAAATGCAAAAATCAATACTCGCGTGTACATTGGTCTTCATGATGAAACTGACTTAACCTTTGGTCATCTGAGCATGGAAAGCATGGCAAAAATAGTTCTCAGCAGATATTGACCTAGTTAAAATGCAACGTCTGGAAAGGATAACGTTTCTCTGCTGTGTAGCACTGTACATGTGCTGTGATACCGTAGCAAAAGCGTAGGAATATTTACTGTAGCAGCGGAATGTGCGCACAGCTGAACGGCTGAACTCCTGCTCCTTTCAGAGAGGCGGTGAACTAATTCAATTACGCAAGGTTTCTCTGTCCTCTGTGTGTCAATGAGCAAGAATTTATGTTCATGTTACTTCGACTCGGACCATATCACACAGTTTCCATTAAGATCAATTGACTTTGACCACATTCCTTTTGACGTTGTTCTCTTTTGTCTAAATCACTTTTATTGGAACAAGCGCCCAAACAGGCGTCAAATACTCAAACCCTTTCAACTTTCAGCTTTTTATTGCAACTTATACAAAAGATTTATAAGACATTTAAAAAGCGTACAGTATTATGAAATAAAAGTTTGAGAGGAAATTTTGTTATGAAAATAATCAAAATTCTGCTCTTGGGAATCTTATTACTTCAAAGAGATAACGATAATGCGAAAAAGATTTCGAGTAGTTATGGTCGGATTAATAATGCGCCATTGCAGACACACAAAAAAACCTTTTTAGGGTGTTTCAGTCGAAAGTGAGCTTAAATTAATGAGCATGGCTTACAAAGTTTATCTGCACAGGTGCTTAGTCGGCATTGCATGCGGTCGGTGTGTGCATTTGTCTGTTGTCAACGAGTTTCGCTCTAATGACGATGAAGGAAAGAAAAGAAAAAGAAAACTCAGGGCATAGTAATATGGTATACGATATTGCAGATATTTTCTCTGTGGGCCTTTTACCAGGAAATATTCATGCCATGCATAAGCATCTTCCAAAGAAACCACACAGGAAATAAACCTAACTTCATTTCCTTGATAGACACGTAGAAATGCTCTACTAGATCGACACTATTCATTCCTGCCATTTTGCACTCAAACGAATTTTTGTCTTTCGTCCTTTTTTAGAGGATTTGAGTCGGAAAGTGAAAGATATAATGCTGTACTTTCAAAAAAAACAACTGTCACACTTTTACACACTGCAATTCCAAAGCACAACTGAGTGACTGAAAGATAAAATGGAATGGAAGAGAGCGAGAGTACTTGAAAAAAATACTAAATCTGCAAGGATAATGCAAACAGGGAGAAAGAAGGAATTTGCTAAATTCACAGCGATCCTAAAAAAGGATAAAGAGAATGAGAGAAAAGGAGCTTTTTCTCATTGTCATCTTTTGAGTGTCCGAACACCACCGGGTGAATTGCCATGGTCGAAGCAATTCCTATTGTGGGACTGTCGTATACTGTATCCTTTTTTGGTCTGGTCTGTCCAAGGCATGTGGCCAAGTGAATAGCACTTCAAAAAAGATTCTGTTCAGCCGGAGGTCCCTGGAGACTTGACTATAAGCCCATGGCCTCTAACAATCACTCATCAGTATGTGGTTTATATACACCTTGACTTGACATGCTTCAATGATGAAAACTTCCCTTTTTTCAAAAAATATATCTAAATACACTTTTAAAATTATTTTCAGTAGTATTCAACATTTTCATACAATTATTGCATTATATAAATTATAAATGCTAAAAATTAGAAATTAATGATTTCTCTGAAGAAAGAATATTGTGGAAAAATTCACTGCTGTTTAAAAATACAAAGTGGTTTTTTTATACCAAAGCAAGTGTCTCATTTTATCCAACTGGACAAGATTTGAATGTCAGTTTTCTATTCTGCCTCGTTTCATCCGTACATGTGTACCTGCAGAAATGAACATGGGGAAAGCAGTCGACGGAACGTTGAGCAAAAAGGACCTTGCTACAAAAATCGGCCTTCCGTAACGTCTGTGCCGACTCGCTGGGTCGAAGTCACTATACCCCAAATAAGTATACTCAAGCTCTATAGTAGATGTTTCAGTGTATACGAACGATGATACTGAATTTCGTACACTCCGTATACACCTCACCTGACACAGAAACCTTTTTATCTTCTTCCTTGACAATGCAATGCTGCGGAGTCTTAATACGAAAGAAACCAAAAAGGAGAACCCATTTTTTTTATCAGAATTCACAATCCATTTTTGCAGTCGCAGTCAAGAACAGAAACTGTCCAACTGTTTTTTTTTCAAAAATAACGGTGTTTTGTGGATAAATAATAATTTATTTTGAAAACGTATTTTTTAAGAACGTCAGAGTTACTTTGGAATTCTTTTGATCTTTTTAATTGCACCTGTTTGGGCTGCACAAAAAAACTTACTTTTTAATGTCGCCTTTCTCCGTGTTGTAAAGGCGTGGGAAAGTGCATTAGCTTTCTGTCGCTTTTTTGTGAGGGTTTTTAAAAGACTTTTTTTTGTCGTTTTGACAAAAAAAGGATAAATTCTTTTACTTTTCGACCGTTCTCTTTCAAGTCTCATATATAAAAATACAAGTCGCTAATGCTAGCCTTTAAAAGTTTCTTTTCGAAGAATCAAGTCTTGTGGGTTTTTCACTATGTTTGTTCTTTCTAAGTCTTTTGTTCATTTCCAATCCGATCGTGTATACAGTAAAAAGAATATAAACACTTATAAGATACGTACTTATACTGTACCTATACTAAAATCTAATATGTGATATATGTATTACTTGGTACAGTTAATGCATCAGCTATAAAGATGCCATTGAGAGGATGATCTTCTTTTTCGTCGTCTACTTTTTTGATCTTTCAATAAGCAGATAAAAGCCTGTCGAGTCGCTCGAGTTGGATTGCCATTTTGCCCGTCAACTCGTCGTGATACGCTTTTCTTCTGAACTACTGCTTGTGTCTGTGTCATTGATTGACTGACTGAGTGAGTGAGTATTTGGACTGGAAGGAGTAGTAGGACGGTTTGTAAGTATTAAAACGACGGGGAAGTACGTATTAAAGCAGCTGGATATAATGTGGACCAGGTCAGGAAGTATGGATAATAATTGGACAATGGATCCGTGAGAGGAGAAAAAGTCTAATGTCGACATTGCAACAAAAGCGTAACGAGACTAGGTCTATGTTGTTTGTTATTCCTTTTTCTCCGGCTCTTGTAAAAAGTATACTTGGAAGAGCACATTAGCCATTGCTGTCGTGTAGGGTAAAGTATACATACAAAAGTATTACTAAGTCGCTTTCTTCCTCTTCGTCTTCGTCTTCACAGTTTCTCAGTAGGATCTTTAGCTCTTACGTATATATATAGAAAACTTGTAGTTTTTTGGGCAGTGGAAAAACGAGTCGAGTGTGGTGTGCTCGTGAGGTTTGCTACACTTTTGCTTGGTTTGCGAGGTTTGTGTATGGGAAGCAGTATGAAGGAGTAGGAACCTTTGGTTGGTGCTTCAAATTTTCTCCAGCTGCCCTTTCCGCTCTATTCATCTGTGGCAAAACAACGCAACACACAGAGAGACTTCTTGTTAATTCTGACCGTGCCCACTGGACTTTCCTCCTGTAGCATTTCGCTTCTGGGGAAAAGAGGAGCGGAAACTTTGGTCAGACTTGAGATCGATTTCCTGTTTCATTTGAGGCTGACCGATGTCGAGCCAGACTATTCGTCAAAGTCCACACGAATAGAAAGTCCTTTTAGTAGGCGCAGTTGACATGAGGAGGATGTTTGATTTCTGATCCAAACTGTCACGTCCGTTCGTTGTCCGCATTTGAAACTGACACCGAAAACAGAGTAGCTCTTAACTGCAACAACAACTCCATTTCACATAACACTCTACTAATTAAATTTGAACGACTTTTTGTGTACTGTTCAAAAATAAAATGAAAAACATTATTGCATTAATGTATCGCTTTATGTACTAAACGCTTTTAAGTGTAAATGTTTAGTATATTTTCTATATGGCAGGGTATATATTATTAGTAGACATGAGAAAAGTACGGTGATATACACGATTTTTCGTTCCACGAACCCACTCACAACGTCAATACTTTTTATTTCGTGTGGGTACATGCGATTCGGTTTCATTTCAATTGCAGAGAGAACTTTTTTGAAGCGTCTATGTAATGTGAAGCTTCAATAATCTCCTGTGGAAAAAGTCGTCTCTAGAAACATTTTGCATTTCAGGAAACTCTTTCCTCTCCTCTTGTCTCTTATGGCAGTAAACGATAAAAAGAAGTAAGGATTTTATATTAAAAGGCGGCAGGCTGCTGCTGCTCACTGAGTAAGCGGCAAAGTTGCCGAGTTTACTTGAGCCTCAGTCTCATTTGCATCATTAGTGAGAAGCGCACAACTTTCCCAAGTCCATCATACTATAAAGCTTTTTGTGTTAGTGTGTGTCTGATCGTTCAATGCACTAGAAGTTTATACTTTTTATATGGAATATAAAAATACCATCATACTACTTCCTTCTTAAACTATCTTCTTCACCCGGGCGTTCCCTATACTCCTCGCTTTCCGAAAAACTTAATGGTGAAAGTGAAAGAAACCCATCCTTGTCAAGTGAAGTGATCACAAAAAAGTAACTATATAAGGAGTACGTACATACTATGTAAAATACTTTCCTTTTCGAAAATTTCTTTGTGTTAGATTACATTGTAAAAGCAAGCTCGAAGTCTTAAAGGAAGGAGTTTCCCGGTTTTGCCCGCTTTCACACCTTCAGACGACTAAATTTTTGTTAATACTGTCGAAGGATTCGAGGAATTTGTACTTTAAAGAATTAAATAACAAGAAAAAGACATTTCTATCGACTACTACGACTCAAAATACCTAATTTCTAGTATTTCTCCGGTTTCAGCTGAAAACGAAGATTAAATATTGCGTTTTTCCTTTCCAGTTCTTCGTACCCATAGAATGAGTGAACGCTGAATTCATTCGTTGTGACTCTTCTTATATAAGAAAGATCATTCCTAGACACGGACAAACACACGCACACACAAAGAGTATAAAATGCATGATGAGGAAAGTGTTTCGTCCGGCTTGAACCAATGAGTTTCCTTCCTTCTTCCATCGCACCGACTTCGTCTTCCACTTTTTCTTTCTTTTTGCTCCAAAAAGTTTTTATATGGTCCAAAGTTTTCTTTCAGGGTAAGTGAAGATGTA
>JABASF010003034.1:0-11873 GCA_019776145.1 Harlomillsia oculata
TCAAAATGTGACTGTGACCATGACCAGTTATTACCAGCTGCAAGTTGTACACGATAATCCGCATCCGTCAACATGACCAATATCAAAGTTTTGATTTCCCTGAGAAAGTAGATGTCTTCATCTTTTTCCTTTGAAGTCGATGCAATGAGACGACTACAAGCACAAATGCATCCTTGTTTTTTCTCCCATTGACAAATCCCTTCGTCTGCATTGATTTGATCTTGTAATACTGTCATCAATCGTTTTCTCAGTTCCTTTACAATGATTCCTGAATCATCTGACGTGCTTAATTGTTGTACAAAATTGTCAACCAACGTCAATCCTTTGTCCCTTTCTGTCTTTTGTCGGGAGCACAAAAGATCAATGATTTTCTCCACTGTCACTGCACTGGGAGCTTCATTGTTGGATTCCATGTTTCGAATACTTCAACAAACTAATTAATTAACTAATTAATTGTCCTCGTTAATGGTGCAGCCGGCGAAGCTGAAAAGGCAATAATCAAAAATAAAGAATCTAAAGAGGCCGGGGTTGGAAACATTACAACTTACAACACAACAAAACTCAAGTAGCATAGATCGTTACCGAATAAAAATACTTATTCTGCTGCGGATGACACATTTTGATTCTTATTAAATATTACGTTTGTCAATTACAAAACACAATGTAGCATTAAATTAACATGAAACTTTCTGATTCAATCACACACAGACAGACAGACAGATGAACAAATTGCTTTGAGTTTGCATTAGCGACTTTGCATCGCGGAGTATTGTTTCCCAATATCACGAGCCAGGCTTATGTTATGCAGAATGCAGCAATGCATTTTATGAGTTTATGCATTAAATTAGTACAGGAAATTACTGTCAAAAGCATTTTCTTTGTTATTATTATAATTAATAATTATATCATAATGTGATTTTTATTGCATTTGATCAGATCCAACATTAGAAGCAACAACTCTATTAACATTGTAACAGTCATCAGTCAATAGGGAGAAGAGAATAGGGACTTTGGCCTGAGGCCTTCTGTATTCTGTGATCACAACTTCAAATAATTTTACCATGCAAGAATACCAAGTAACATTACATGTTCTTAAAAATGCAAAACTCGGTTGCCTGAAACAACTTTGAAAAACCTACTGCTTATTGATCGTAATGTCATTGAGTCTATTTGAGTTAGTTAAAAATCATTCAAATGTTAGCGTTCGACACGAACTTGATGCATAGTACTAAAAACAGTTTGTCTCATTTGAGAAATGACAGCAGCTGCATCCTCCGCTAGAACAATGCCAGTTCCAGATACAATCATATTAGCACCCGCCTATAAACAAAGTAAACATTGGCATATTATGTAATGCTGTGATGCAATGGAAAACGGAATAAAAGTGTAATAAATGGCAATAGTTACATCAGCACAAGCTTGGATGTTAGCAGGTCCAACTCCACCATCAACTTCAATATCAAGTTCTGGATAGGCTTTGCGAAGCACTTCGATTTTAGGCATCATACCACTCATGAAACTCTGTCCTCCGAAACCAGGTTCGACAGTCATGATGAGAATCATGTCAGCTTCATCCACATGAGGCATAACTTCTTCAACTGGCGTCCCGGGTTTAATGGCAATTCCAACCTAAAGAGAATCCAGTCAAAGCTCATTTTGTAATTCATACAATTGCAATCCTTATCTGTATTACTTTCATGAGACATTAATTGAGCCTTGAACTTACCTTCATACCGACTTCTCTAATCTTACGACATATTCCTGGAATGTCTCTTGTGGCTTCTAAATGAAAGGTATACTGATCAGCTCCCGCGTCGCACATGGGTTCAACCCACTGTAATTAAGAAACAAACGGATGAATGGATCAATCAATCTAAGACCATCGCATATTTTGCTCATGACATTATGATTTGTACGCAACCAACCTGTTCTGGATTATCCACCATCATGTGCATATCAAAGAAGGCTTCTGGAACTTTTGCTCTTAAGCATTTAACGACCGGGTGTCCAAAGGTTAAATTCGGTACGAAATGTCCATCCATCACATCTAAATGTAAAAAATCCGCTCCGGAATCCAGTAAACGATGACATTCCGTTGTTATATTTGCCAAGTCCGCGTTCAAGATGGAAGGTCCAATTTTACATGGTGGTGCCATTATTCAGTTTTTGACGACAATCTTCACAACTTCTCAGTTTGGAATGTAAACCAAAAAAAAACCTGAAAACGTAAAACTATAAATAATTATTCAAAGATCTTAAAAGGACAGCGTCTTTTTGTTGCTGATGATCGTATTTCGTATTAGCACTCGTATAGCAATAGCACTGTTAAACAGCGGATAAATGTAATAATTATTGAATTTTCATTACCTGTTGTACGTTTTTAAAAATTCGATAGTGGATTGACGACAAAGGAATTTCGACTTGTCGACGTGTTCTGAAGGATTCGACAGCACAAACCAAAACCACTCAACCGGTTTTGAAAAAAGGAAATTCGACCGCGTGGTTCGCCTCCTCACACTGCGACTGAAGACTGAGAAGGAGGGCTAGGCACAATTCGCTCTCGTCATTAGAAATCCAGGGAAAAATCAATACACTACGTGGACTTGGTCTATATTTTTCCTCGTCACTGTTAATAAGGTTACGTTAGTTGTATCTCGTATTCTTAATAGCAAGGTAAAGTTAAAGCTTGACCATTAATCGGATTTTATTCATTTTACTGCACCGACGCAGTTGTTTTTAGCATAGTCACTCACGTTATAAAGTCGTGTAACTCAACCTCAACCGTGATTTTAAATTGATTTTCTTCCTCTGTTATTGAATTTTGTGGTAAGTGACTGTATTTAACTGGAGATGGAAGTAGCGATGATTTCCATTCGTAAAAGTGTTATTAGTTTTGTAATACTAGGTCAATGTGAACAAGTGTGAGACGAGACGATATGAATTAATTATTAACAAATTATTTTACCTTCTCCCAGTCCGTCTCCGTCATTCCAATTAGACAAACGATCAATATTTATTTCATTCGATTGATTTTCATTGCATCATTTTTTAAGAGGAAAGGCAATTGACCTTGATCGAGTAAATAGCAGGAAACGTAAAAGTAAAAGTTGTTTTAGAAGTTAGTACTTTTTATGGTAGGATTTTATTCAATCGTTTCAGATTTAACCTTTTTAGAAGTTTTAGAATAGATTTTCTTGCTCTTTTGAATTTCAAAGACTTGTAATTTATTAATTTTGTTGAATCTTCCATAGTAGGGCGAAGACAACGTGTGTTGCGTCATCATAAAAGTGACAAATAACACAAGTGTGCTGAGAATTTTAGTGATAATTCAAAATCATCGTAAGTGACAAGTCTATAGTGTCATTATTACATCATGGAATCAAACAGAGACGAAGCTGAGCGTTGTATCGAGTTTGCGGAACGAAAATTTCATGCTGGAGATCGAGCTGGTGCTGAAAAGTTTTTGAGGAAAGCTGAAAAGTTGTATCCTACACAGAAAGCACAAGGTGAAGTTCGTTTTATAATACGTTTAGAAAAACATTCTTACCCTATGTTGATTTGCAGAAGTTCTTAAAATAAAATATTGTATTCTTGTTTTCAGATCTACTGAATCTGTTAATTAAACTTCAAGAGACGACAACAGACGATGGTCTCAAGCATCGGGCGACGCGTAGAAGTAAGGATTTAAACATTACAAGAACATAATTGAAAGCTTTTAAGATTGTTTTTAATATGGGATATTATTCTTTGTTTAATTTTACAGCTAGTGCTCCTGAGAATGCTAGTACGTCTAGTACTTCCCAATCCGAAAGTAAATCTAGTGGTCCGGAGTACACACAGGAACAAGTTGATGCAGTCAGAAAGTATGCATATTGCTCAGTTTTTGAGAATTTCAGTTTTGGTGTAAAATATATAAAACTATCAATACTAATTGTTTGGTTTTTAGGATTAAGGCATCGAAGGATTACTATGAAATTCTTGGGGTGTCGAAGGAAGCAACTGATACGGAACTCAAGAAAGCCTATAGAAAGTTAGCTCTTCAGTTTCACCCTGATAAGAACAAGGCACCTGGAACTGCTGAAGCATTTAAAGGTATAATCTGTAATCTGTGAAAAGTGCCAAATGCGTTGCGTGACTGACTTTACTAATTCTTTGTTTTTGCAAATCTAGCTATTGGAAACGCATTTGCAATTTTGAGCGATGCTGATAAGCGTAAACAGTATGATTTGTATGGATCGGAGGCTGCTAATTCAACTTCTAATCATCATCATAGACACCATGCTCATAATGAGTATGGCTACACGCGTGGATTCGAAAGTATAGAATTTTGTTATTTATCTTTATTTCATAAAGCTTTCAAGATTTTGAATTACGGTTTTTTATTCATCGTTTTTACATGCTCATTATTAGGTGAAATGACTGCAGAAGAACTATTTAACATGTTCTTTGGTGGAGCATTTCCTTCTACGACGGTTTATTCGACTAACGGAAGACGACGAACTCGATACTACTATAATACCAATCATAACCAGGAGCAAACGGGAGGACAAGGAGAAGCTAACAACCTCACCATGGCTCTTCAAATTTTGCCTATACTATTCTTCATTTTAGTCACACTCATTTCATCGTTCTTCGTTTCGGATCCTGTATATTCATTAGTGCGAACGCAGAAGTGAGTTAAACTAAAATTAGTTGTTATAATAATAATCTATACATTCAACTGATAGTGATAGTTTCAAGTTCGAAGTCTACACAAATGATTCATGTTTATTTGTAGATATAACGTCAAGAGAACCACGGGAGAGCTTGAAGTTCCATATTATGTGAAGGAAACATTCAACACGGACTTTCAAGGCAATTTAAAACGTCTGGAATCTGGAATAGAAGAAGAGTATATATCGAATCTTCGGAATGAATGTTTCAAACAAAGAAATTATAAGGTTTATTTTCATTGCTTCTAAAGTACATATTGACTTCTTCATTTCACGATAAAGTTGTAATAATCTTCTTAAATATATTTATAGGAGCACATGATATGGAGAGCCAAAAATTTTGGTGATGATGACATGCTGAAGCAAGCCAGAGAAATGAGCCTGCCGTCCTGTGATGCTTTGCACGGTTTACGGCAAAAGTCTAGATATGCGTGAACGTTGAATTCATCTTCATTTGATCAATAGAATAATTATTAAAGCATAGCACAATGTTCGTTATTACATGAATTCGTACCAAAATAAAATTATTTATGCGTTTCCTTTAAAATAGTGTGTGAAAAATTGCACTTTCAATCATTTCTTGTATTCCGTCGTTCTGAATTCACGGCATTTCAGAGGTATCCAATTCATTCTTCATCAATAGAAACGTATAGTAAAATTAGGCAAAACAGAATGCCCTTCTTCAGTGCATCAATGAAGATCATGGTCAGAAACAATGAAAGGTCCAATTTCGCCATAAACTTTATTATAATATACATCAAAATCAAATGCGTGTATTTACAGACTACCAGAGCAAAGGTGTTTCACGAAGATCATTCCTCATCATCACCATATCTTCACATTGATTGTCCGTTGATCGATTTCGAATTGCCATTTTGGGGTTAAACCGTTAAACGATGAGACGCATTCGAAATAAATCTTTCATACTCGCTGAATAATAGGCAACGCTTTTTTAAGAATGCGCTTTACGGCGGAGACGACTTGAATGCTTGAAAGGTTGGAGTTTTCATACAAATCAAATAGTCTCAAAAAATGTAGCGGACGAACGTTTGCTCTGATCTCTCAGCACAGAAACATGTTATACAGTGATTTGTAGCGTAGAACGTTACGGTATCATTCTTAATTGTAATAACGCACAATACAAGACAAGAAAGAAAATTAAATAGATGTAGAGAGGGCAAGAATCAAAAACTCCGTCTTATAGTGTCTTCCTGTTCAACTTGCCAAAGGGATATGATTTTATTTATGAACAAAAACTGATTTTATATAGTTTTTTATATAGAATTTGATTTGATGATCGTAAAGACAGTATAAATCAGTAAAATGCCAGCAGTCAGATTATAAGTTTGTATTGAGAAAATTGAAATTGAGATGACTTTCTCTTTTTCCAAACATTTGATTTTCATAGATGTTCGTTACAATGTTTCTTTGGGCTGCTAGTAAATAATAATATTGTCTTGAAATAAAATTTTGGATGTTATTGAATTTGTTCCAAGATACCATTACATTACAATCATTTTTTAAGACAAGAAAACAATGATGAGTTATTTATACATTTTGACTGCAGCAAATTGAAAGATGACATTAAAACTGACTGCAATCAAAAGCTGGTGAAAGTAGATTTTAATACATATGATAGTAATTGATAGATAGTAATTTTTAGCATGAAGGATGACGGGATGGAATTTATGCGGCCGCCTCGACCTCTCCACCCTTGTCCTTTCCTTTGGACCAATCGGGCTTAGCGGCCTTTTCCTTGTCCTTTTCTTCATCTTCCATGGTGAACTCCTTCTTCTTGACTTGCTTCAGTTGGTTTCGGAAGTTAAACTCGGCGGCCTTCTTCTGCAATTTGGCAAACTTGTTCTCGTATTTGGACACCTTCTTCAGGGTTGGTTTCACGCTGAAACAGTCAAAATCCATAATCGGTCAATTAATCAACTTTATGACAACTTTCCATAATTGCCATTTAAAATCTCCACTTACAATTTGCCTCGCAAATCGTTGACCTGGATGTTGAGTTCGTTGATCTGAAAATAGTAGTATCATACGATTCATTAGCACAATATCACAGAATTGCATTTTTGTTTGGTGCGTGCATGCCAAAAACTAATCATAAACTTAAAAGTCTAAAAAAATACGGACAGTATGAAATGTAGTAAACTCAAAAAAAAATAATAAATAAAAAACGGAGATCGCAAAGAGAACGCCTTTAAAACTGAAACTGCAAATACGATATGAACGTATATAAAATTGATGTGAATAACCGTTTCGTAATTTAAAAAATCACATTTGAAATTACAGTTTCGGGGATTCTGTGCAAACGCGTTCCTTTTTAGCTTTCTCCTTTGGAAAGATTGAAATAAAGCAAAATGAGAAACAAATCTTGAAAACAGTGAAAACAAGGAAGGCGAGTGCAAAGCAAACTACCACAAGCAAAGCAAAGGAAGGCAATTTGTTGGCAATGGTCACAATTTCTCGTATTATCACTTTTCTGAGACAAACAAAACAAACATTTTGTTAACATTTCCATGCAAAACTGTTGCATTTTTTGGTAAACAGGGTCATTGGCATGCAGGCACGATGAAATGCCATGCAAAACGTGCACATTCCGAACAAACAAAATCCAAAGCACAAAGCAAAATTGATTCCGTGCTGCAAGTTTCATGCAAGTTTCATGTTGCCCCAAGCTGCAAAAATACAGCTAAACTTCTAAATAATGGTTCCATTAAGAAGCTACTATTACAACACCATGGGCAATGACGTCAAGAATTGAATATAACATGACATCATTGTCAAACCTGTATTATCATCGTGTTATCAACTGATTTGCACTACGATATTTTATAGGCATTAAATGCTGAAAGCCCTTGAACGTACCAATTGTACTGACTAATTTCTAATTGTTCTTTGTCAACGGATCACTGCAAAAACAGACTTCTACGAGCAACAATGAACACCTCTGATTTAGTAGGCAGAATGAAAGTGTAGAAGATAATAGCATTTAACTTAAATGACTAAAAGCAAGGAGGATTTTTTTTCTTTTCATGTCGAAATGTACGATCCCGAGAACTTTTTTTCTATTATGACTCGAGGTCAAAATTACATCACAATCACAATTTATAAACTTAAACTTACGATACTTACAATTTTAAAATGTAATTTAGTTCATTTATAGAGTTCAGAAATTACCGAAAGTAAAATTGGAAGAAGAAACGGAAAAATCATGAAAAAGACAGAATGGAAGAGAAAGTGAATTTCAGCAGATTGAATAAAAGGAAAAGTGAAGAAGTGAAACGTAATTTTATTCTGAAATTATTATAATCGCGTAAAGAATTTGTTGATTATTTTATAACATAAAAATAATAAAAGGGGGTTTGGTTGCCAACTAATGTTACCACAAACTGAGGAATTGAAAGTATCTGAATAAGACATGATTATAATGAATGCAATGATTTGAATTCGTCTATTAACAAAAGAAAGTGCAAAAGAAGATTAAAAAGAATAGCGTTTGAAAAGTAAGTTAAAAACAAAAGTGCATGGGTCAAGAAAACGTTTGCCACAAATCAAAGTCAATGCTTGAATTGGACAAAAATAAAACATCACAGTTTCTAATAGGCTAGCTTTGCAGGGAGAATTTTCTGTCGACAGTGTGCTGTCGAATGAAAAACAGTCAAATTATTTCATAAACTTTTCAATTTTTATATAACGTAAATATAATTTTTCGGCTTGCAATGACTCTCCAAACTTTTACACACGAAGTAATAACTTTCTCCAAACTTGTTTTGTATGATAGAACTTTTTTCTGAAAAAGCTACTAAAAACGTATACAAAACTGTCCTGCCGTAATCATTATTTTTCTGAAGCTGCATTGAATCAATGGATTTGGAATATGACCTTTTTTATATACTTGAAAAAATGACGAACGATTACTAGAAATGGTGAATGTAGGCCTTTTCCTAACCCAAATACAGAGAAGCATAATAAATATAACAATATTATTAAAAAACAAAGTAAATTAAACTGAGAAGGTCTAACAGAAACGGGTAGAAATTTTGTCATTTTGTGAAGGAATATAAAAAAAAGGGATAAAAGAGCCGTGACTACAGCAAAACAGTTACAAGAATAACAATGAAATTAGATCCTACAAAAGTTTAATATATAGAAAATTCCAGCTAATTGAAAGTAGTACCAATTTGATTCAAAAGAACTAATCATAAATTATGTAACAATTAAAACAAAACATGCAAATCTATTGATACATTTGCCACATTTTCTGGCATTCATCATTTTGTGGATTCAGAATCGGTACACTCTCTGCATAACGAAGTGTAATCATCTCGTTTTCTTGGCTAGCCCATTAGAAATCCTTTATGAAAAGCTTTTTTTGTAATTTTCAAATATTCCATCGTTCCATGCTACGACATTTTAAATGATATCTTAGAAAATTCTGCAATATGCGACATTTTCTTCGAAGATGATTCAAATAACATGGAATTCATACGTATAATTTAGTACACAAAAAACGTAGGGTGACGAAAAGCAAAAATAAAATCTTGGAAAAGAATAGAAAACGTCTACAGTCTACACTCTACACCAACTTTTTCTTGTAGAGAAAAGGAGATTTCCTAATCACAATTGCAAATGGACAACATTTAACCCCCTTTTATCATGACATCATGAAGACTTTTTGCGTAGTGTGGCACTTTCACACCTACGAAAATCAAATTGTCCTACTTTGGAAAAATACGGGAAAGTGTGATATAAATGACTAATGACTTGACTATTACGAAAAAACGTGACCTTTGTTGGAAAAGCTGACTTTCAAGCCGTTTCCACAGGTCCTAATTTCAATGTATATACACATGATAAACATTGCATTGTAAAAAAATTGAAGAAAAGAAATGACAGAAGTAGAACGGCAAAAAAAATTAAAGAAAAAGCTCTATAACAAATAATGTTGTCGTCTAAAAGCCTTGTTAAAATCAGTACTAGCAAGTTGAAAATGTGAATTTGTACATGGAAATGAGAAGAAGAACTCAGAAAGAAGGACAAGTATGATTAAATGCTGGACGATACTAACGAGACTGAAGACAGACAACGGAATATATAAAACGAAAAGTCAGAAAATAAAATATAAATAAAAAGAAAATTAAAAGCGAAAGTTGAAATTGCCTACAGTTTGGTTTTGAAGGCAAAAGGCCTACATTTTTATTGCAGTGCTAGGAAAGCCTTCACGTCACTCTTTGTAGTAAAACAAAATTTTTTTGGCCAACATCAAAAGAAAAAAACGAACATTTTTTATATATAAAATACTGAATGATGATATAAAACATCCTGTTTTTGAAAAAAAGTGTCTAAAATGCAAAGCGCAGAGCGTGTATAGCTTTTTTAAATACAATAATAAAAATAAGTGGAAAAACAACATAGTGAAAGTATAGAGTGAAAGTGGCCAAAAATTATATAGAACGCACAAATAATTATCTTATGAAATTATTATACTCTTTTCAGAAAAATAAAATTCAGTGTCCTGTGACGCATAGTTGTTGTTTTGTAAATTGTAGCAAAAAATGAAATAGTACATTTAAAATGTAAAATTAAAAAAGTATGACTTGCAATACAACAAGAATGATACCTCGTAGTCTCTTTTTCGCACTTCATATTCCAAATCCCATTTCTGCGATTCGCAGACAACAAGGCGGTCATAATACTGCTTGCAAACCTCTTGTATCGTAGCTATTACACATACAAGAATTTGATTTGTCCATAATTCCATCAAACGTATAAAAAATGAGCTTAATCACTAACGTGTGTAAAAATAACTAAATTTTCTAAACACTAATACCTTACGACATGCCAATTTCATATAAGTGTACCCAAATGAACATAATTCTGTGATGTGTTGAAGATCTGGCCAAACTACGTTTTGTATGTGTATGGGTAGAAGTTAAAATGAACTAACACACTAACCGCATTATAAAATTGATCTTTTTCAAAAAAAAGTCTCCCTGCAAAAGCGTACCTGATGATATTTCTAACGAGAGGTTAAAATTCGAAGTGATTACAAAAATACAAAAAATTGCAAAAATCAGTTTAATATAAGCCATCGAGCTTCATCATCCGTGAAAGCCTCAAAAAAAGTAAATAAACGCGAAACCCTTCATTATTAAACAACACTTTTTTTGTTGATTACGAAGGTTTTTTTATGTATACGTCTTATACATGCCCAAACTATGCGCTCAAATTGTTCGGGTATTATCAAAAAATACGCTTCGTGTTTTATATTTAAAAAATACAGTGAACAAAACTTGATATATTTTGTATAGTCTGCTCTACAAAGTCCAATCCAAGTCATTTTTGGACAAAATCACAAAGAGAGAGTAAAAAGGACAAAAGGGCAAAAATATTGAATCTACAGACGAAATCACTCTACACGGTACAATTAATGTAATCTTTGAAGGGAAAGTATTTTGAATTATATATAAATTGTCAAAGGTGCTTGTGGATACAAAATAGAATACCAAAGAATTTTGCGAACATTGCCAATTGCCATCATCAATAAAAAAACATCGAAAGGGAACATATTGATTGATTTGCACCAAATATACAGTGTAGAATTGCTTCATCAAATAAATTAAAAGAAAAATAACGTGAAGGCTTTAAACTGTGAATAAACTTAAAATTAGCTTCTACAGCACAGGAAACTGAGAACAAAAGTAGTACAATATGAAGATAATATAAAATTTGCTTTTTGTTGCTGGCAGGAGTTTTTTTGATTTCGTTACCTCGTAATCTTTGACTCTATTCTGCCATTCGAGATCATACTTGTCACTTTCTAGTCGAGCTATTTTGGCATGGTACTCCTTGCAAATCGTCTGCAACTCCGCTATATTATACAAGTAATACGAGAGAGTAGATTTAAAGTCACAAAAATAATTAAACACAATGATGAAGTCGATGATTTTTTATCGATGGTCTTTAGAATCTGTATCATGTTGAACCAATTTAAATAATTCTATTCTACATAAAAAATTTCATTTCTTAACCGTTAATTTACTGTGAGTGCAAGCTATACTAATTATAGCTTCTGTAAATGCCAATATTCACACTGGAATGTAAACCAAAATGTGAAGAAATCGCGCTTGGAAATGCTTTTTATGATGT
>JABASF010003035.1:0-11872 GCA_019776145.1 Harlomillsia oculata
GAACCTTCTCTCCTGTCGTCTCCCAAATTTTCCTTTTGAAATTCATTACATTCATCCCTGTTTACTTGTAAATGGATATAAACACCCATACACCCATAAACAATGGCTACCTTTCAAAACTGATCGCAAGGTTTTGGCACTGTCTGATTTTCGTCTTGGTGGTTTTGGCCCTTGTATGTAAAATGGACATTGCGTGTTACACAGCGTGTATACTTCTATTTTCAATATCAATTTGGTATGATGACAATGTTTAATAATGCAGATGTGTTCATTTGTGGCGGCTATGACAATACATCCATTTTCATGGACCTCTGGAAGTTAAACTTACCCACAATGCAATGGACGTCAATTTCCGTCCAAATGCCTCTTCCCGTCTACTTTCACTCAACTAGTCTTACTTCGGTAATGTTATTTACATGATCAGAATTTTTTTCGAACAGCATTTAAAATAAATATGAAAACAAGCACTAACAACATTAAACGTATTATTTTACAGGCTGGTTGCATGTATGTCTTTGGAGGCGTTACCCACATTAAGGATAGTAGTAGAACCAATCGTGTATTCAAAGTGTGGTTGAAAATCCCATCCTTGAAGGAGATCGGTTGGGAGGCAATACTTCATTATTTTCCATCGCTTACCAAACGTGGTCATCAAGCTTTGTTGGATGCTGGAATACCCGAAGAATTTGTCCGACGCGTGCATCCGGGCCCTCCGTGCGGATTTCGTGAACCAATTAGCAAGCAATGGAATTGGAATGCTCACCCTCTTCCGTTACCGTAAAGAAACTAAACGGAATCTCATAATGTGACACTACTAGCTTTTTATTATTTTAACGTTAAGTGAAACTGATTGTATAAGTATGTACTACAGTATGTACTACAGATGTTTAAAATTATCCCAAATTGTTACTAAAAATTAAGTGAGTTTTACAATGAACGTTCAGTTTTGGATTTCAGCCAGTGTGTAACGTTTACAACGCCCAGTAATTGGACGTAAATGTGTCCCGTACGTATCGTTCAGTTGTAATTCTTGATGGTCGTATTATACTTTATGTTGTTGCTGTGCTATTGTGTTATGTTGTAGCGAAATATTAAAGAACTTGGATTTATGGATTTTGTAGCCCTTTGAGCTTCAATAATATATTAATTGCAACAGTCCTATCTTCAGAACTTGTTGTTACTAAGTTCAGCAAGCAATAACTTTTGCCAAATAATACGAAAGTGTGGATTCCACGAGGCTTCAACCTTGAATCTTAAGTCAAAATGATCTGTAATGGGTTGGGTGGGGATACTTTTAATATCTCACGACTATATGCGATACGAAACCTTTTTTAATCATCGCACACTTTGCTAGTTCAAGTACTTTGTAATGAGTATATTCTGTGTTTTTTGTGATATTTTTTGTCGCATTGTAATAGCACTTTAGTCGGCAGTTACTGTTATTAAATTTGGTGCAAATAATCGCTCGCTCGTTTCAATGTTGTACAAAACTTGAGGTCGTGAATAACCATTTTATCAATCGCTACTCGCCATACAAGGTTTGTTATGATACTCTTACCTCTACTCAAAGTCGTTTAAAACGTAAGAAAGCAATTTAGTGTCGTAATCGTAATTTTTCTCCGTTAATTTATTATAACCAATGCATGCCACATGCGTTCTTTTACATCAAATCTGTATCACAAGTTTATTGCGTAAGGAATCATTGTCTGATATGTTCTTTGGAAGGTTTGATAACTGTAATCGTGTTTTTTAAACTGTTTTTCAACGCAGTCCAGTTATTATGTTATGTATTCGCATCACAGAAGAGGTCTACGTCTATATTATATAATATATATAGAAATTGCACCATGAGATGTTTCGGAAACGGGTTTTTTCATAAACTTTAGTACTGGAACTTTACTATAGTACGGATTAAAATACAAATTACAAAAGAAACAACAAAATATTATTACTCAATGTGTGCTCGGTCTGCTGTAATTAAAATGTAAATTAAACTATTCACTTATTATTATTAAGCGTATGAAAAAATCTTGTCGCTTCTTTTTCGGTTGCAATTTTAATAAAACGTTGTTCGTCATTCATTTTACTTTGTATTTGTATTAAGTTTCCCATTCATTTTAAATTGCCGTTTTGTTCAACATGTTTCTTCGGGAAAGGAAACGACGATTCAGACCCAAAAATCCGAATCCGGTTTTCTTGTCCTCAACTTTTGAGTGTACGTTGGATTCATGAAATGATGCTAGACTTTGCGAATTTGTGCGCAGACCAAGCACAAATGTATATTGGATTTTAGCCAGAGCGTTTACTGTCTTTTGCCCTGTCGACTCTACTTGACGACTCAGCACTGTGATAAACCCAACTACGAATCTGATAATCTCTTATATAATTAATTGTGAAGACTTGTTCTTGTTCATAATTGTAACTATAACTGGACGTTTTGTATTGCTTTCCTTCGGTTATGTTATATAGAGGAATCAAATGAGTCATTAAGGGCTTTTGTACTTGCGCAGCTGATTGCAATTTAAGACACATTTCGATACTGAAGCCCAATTAAAGCTATTATTTTTATTATACTTTGGTTGTAACTTGCAACTTGTAACATTCTACCACTGCTCATTCATTGCACATTTGTGTGTTACAAATTACAATCATGCCCACAGAGTAAGTTTCTATCCCTGGATTTGGTTTACTTGTCTAAACTTGGATTTTGTAATTTTTGTGTCATTTATTTTGATGTTTATTATTGTAGCGCCTGCAATGAAGAGTTGGAGGCGTTAACAGCTATTTTCCTTGAGGATCTCCAAATCAAGGAAGAAACGTATGTATAGATTACTTTTGACGTTTTTTATATGGCTTACATCTTCCAGATGTTTGCAAATGAGATAATTTTGTATTACTACATTTTGTTTCGTATTTCTTTTGTGTAGTGAAGGGACATCTGTCATGTCAATGATCTTGTATCCAGCTACTGCTGGGGATGAGGAATTGCGGTACGTGACCCTCACTCTGGAGATAACTCTTGTTGAAGATTATCCAGACAATCTTCCCAAATTGCTTATCCGGAACCCTCGCGGATTGAGCGATGCATCTTTGTATGATCTGCAAAAGCGTATGGCATCGAAATGTGAGGAGCTTCGAGGTTGTCAAATGATCTATGAGCTGATTGAGATGACAAAGGAATTTTTGACAAGCAACAATCGACCTGCATCTGAATGTCCCATTTGTCTGTTGTCGTTCACTCAAGCGGATGTTTTTTATCGATCTCATTGCTTTCATCATTTTCATTCTCATTGCTTAGGAAAGTATCTACAAAGTCTTTTGGATGCACACAGTGCAAAACTTGAAGAACCGATGACTCCGGTATGCTTGACATTAAATACCCTTTCTTTCTGATTTGGATGGACAGTTAAGATTTTTTAATTTTGTCTAGAATGGTCGTCGAAATTCTGACCCAAGTCTCTTGGTAGCCGAGCTGATATGCCCAGTTTGTCGCGAGGAGTTAAAGGGAGATGTGGATGTGCTGAAATTGTTAGACTCGCCACCCCCATCCGAAGAGTCGTCACCAACCTCAGTTTCTGATGAATCCACAGCTTTGCTTTGTGAATGGAAATCGCAGCGAGATTCGCTAAATAAATTGTTTGAGAAGCAGAAAAATCAGGGAGGAATTATATGCCTTGATGAAATGGAACCCAAATCTCTAATAATATCGGCTCCCATTCCAGAACAAGTGAGTACAATCGCGGGTTCGACGGAGGCTCTAACATTGGTAGCGCCGCCAATACCAGTGCCGAAGCTAAGTGTTCCGAAGATAAGTCAAAGAGTACACACAGTACATACACAACATAAATGTGGGACAAAGAATGGATCTTGCAGCAGTGATTCTGATAATTGGCACTCGCAAAAATTGGAAAAGTCTCGTGAACGTGATTCTGAGGCCCATTCATCACAGGCTCCACAACCGCTTACGGACAAACTCGTGACTCCTCCAACACCACCAAGAATGTATGCAAATGGAGTACACTCACGGCGTCGACGTCATGACGGAAATAGACGCAACCGTCACAAATGACACATAATTATTATTTATTGTAGATCTTTAGTGTGTCGACGGTGCACAATTGAAAATGTACTCACACCAAGTTCAAATTTTTGGTTTCTACCCATTCCAGTCAACCGCTATCCTAGATGTCAAATACTTAGTAGTAAAAGTAGTAATCCTAGTTACAACAGCGCAGTTGACCTTCTGAGCTCTCTTGTGCTTAAATCAATTACTTCAACTGTTAGCTAACGTTTACGGTTCACTAAAAGTTTTCGCCACAAGTTAGGTCTTCGTTCGATCTAGTAAGTCTGTAAGTCCCCTTTCCTTCGTGTACAGCTCCCCCTGACTTATCACGACGCGTTTCCGTTATTCATCTCATTCACGTGCTTTTTGAATCTTCATTGACATGGAAATGAGTAGAGTAAAATGGAAACTTCGTCAACTGAAATGCGTCATGCCCTGCCCGATCAGGACTGCTGTAGACAGACCCTTTATACGTACATCGTGTACACGAAACACGACGGAAAGGGAAATGACCGGAACCAAGGCGAACTTGTGGCGAAGCCTTTTATGTTATTCTCACTACACTCACTACACTAACTATATGTACTCGTTTTGTCGCCATTACATTACAAGCGCATTAATCATGATCAATATACGTTAAATAAAACCGCTTTGTTGGTAATTTCTGGTTCAATGATTTTTTAAAAATTGTCTATAGTAGGCTCAGGGACGTTTTAGGTCCAGTTTATTAAATACACTCGAGGTGTGAACACATTCGATTTTTATGATATATACTCGTTCCTACGGATGCGTGAGAAAGTGTATATGTACATTATATTCAGTGAAACGCTCATAAACTCATAATAGACCATATTAAAAAGTAACCAAAAAACAACAACGTGACAGGTTTTTAAAAAAAGGGCAAACTCCAATAGTATGCATGCAACCATGCAAAAAAGTAGGATAACAGAAGGCAGCGTATAAAAAAAGCTATAAGAGACCAATAAATTAAACGTCACTCCCAAATCATAATCGCACTTTGTTAATCAAGTAAGTGACAAAATTGCGCGTGTCAATCAGTCAATACGCGAGCCAAGGGTTACTTCGAAGTGCTTCTCTGCTTCGATCTCCGTAATCATAGGTGAGCTCTTCATCAACTTCAATGTCCCTCTTAGCAATGAGGATGAGGTGAGGTTTCTCTTTCACTTCGACTACTTTTGTGATAAGATTCCCATTTCGTGAGTGGTTCAGAAGACGTCCAAATCTAGCTGTTTCCTTAGTTGCATCCACACTGCAAAATATCATCAACAATCATGTTTACTGCCAAACTGTATAATATTTTGCGTTCAATTGTATACTTAAAGACCTTAAGGATAAGTAATTGTGCCCTGTGCTCCTTATCCTTAAGATCAGTAGCAGAATATACATAATAGCAAATAAATGCGTACCAATACTGGATATTGTTATACTGGAAGTAGTACATGAAACAACCAGCCCTGGTATCCTTAGAATACTTGGATTCGCGAATCTTCGCTTCCGCCTGAGTTAAAAGATCACCGGCGTACTCCACAACGAATTCGTTCTTAAGAAATCGTTTTGTAGTCACGAGCCCACGACCTTTCCCATGAAATTTACGTATCTAAAGATAAACAGTTTGACATTATGTTTTCATAATCCATTCAGTTTTCACACAGTTTAAATGTGTAAAACTAATGAAATGATTCATACCTGAAGACCATCTTCAACTTCGTCAGTAATAGCTTTCACGAGCATCTGATGCTTCTCTTCATTTATTACTTGCTTTGTTTTACGCTGACTTCTACGCATCGGGAAATAATCAGTCAACTTGGTCTTACGACGACCGGAACACATAACGTCATTTTGACCAGGTTTAATATTTTCAGCTGGTCCGGAATCCGCATGATTTCCGAATAACTGTCGTCTGCAATGAATACCATAAGAAATAACCATTAATGACAACTAGTAACCACAACCACGTAATAGTTAATCAATACAATGACTACATCCAGTCCATCTTGAGTCTGAACTTGGACCGGACACCACGAGGATAATACAAGTCATAGAATAAGTAACAATGAAAACTACTCACGGTTTATTTTGATGAGTATTGATAAGAGGTTTGGACGGATGGTGGTATCCATTCCGAATCGGCGTGACGGGTAACGCCAAGTCATTTTCGTCCAGAATGAGACTCCGCTCATCCAAAGACTGGATTTTATGCGGTGTGGGTGGACTTTTGACATCCTCAGCAGTCTCAACAGTGTCCACGACAGTCTCAAGTCCTTCCAGATCTTTCGGAGCACCCCGACTCCGTGTCATCGTTCCTCCAGTGCCGTTGACCATGGTCCGAGTGCGTACTCCTTCTTGTTTCGCCGCAATTTTGACAAGGAATAATTAATTGTGCCCGAAATCCAAAAAAACCAGCAAGTGAGTATGGTGAAGTGGCGTGTCCGTATTGAAAAAGGTTGTTTTAAGCTCAGGTGTGTGTGACAAAGTCGTTCCAAGACCTCAACCTTCGTCCAGGATCCCCAAATAAAAACGCTGGTCTCCTAACTCAATTACACTGACCACAATTAATTCCAGGACGCAGCGAGCGATCCTCCAAAAAACTCTTTCTCACCATACAAAAAAAGCTCTTGAAGAGTCGTTCTCTGGTGGAAAGGCAAAGTTGCGCGCTCAACGCTCAACATTGCATTTACTCCTCCCGAAACGAATTCCCTTATTCGGTCGTTGAAACTCTTGAGAACCCCTTCTCCATGAACCATTCAAAACCACCAATCCCAACCGAGCTCCTTCCTGCATTT
Source organism: Harlomillsia oculata (assembly GCA_019776145.1). NCBI lineage: Eukaryota > Metazoa > Arthropoda > Collembola > Entomobryomorpha > Oncopoduridae > Harlomillsia > Harlomillsia oculata. The sequence goes on from JABASF010003035.1 coordinate 6,868, forward strand.
TCCATTGCATTTCCATTGCACACAAATCCACAAGGTTCCAACAAAAATCCCGAGCAACTCACTCCACAATTTTTCACCATAGAGTTCCTTAATACACTCATTCCGTTGCTTTTTGTCCCGGCCGCGTCCCATCCTCATTCACTCATCCTCCTCTACAAATTCCTATTGCCCCATACAAGCTTTTTTAGTGCATTGTATTATAGCGACCACCATGATAAAAACTACAGAATCAAAATCATGACCTGACCTCATACGCTTGACATTCTCAACCTCAAAACCGATGAACAACATTAATCCTCTATGCTTATTAGTATCCATTTTTAAGCGTGAAGTTATTCACAGACAACCAACCCAATCCATAAGGAAAAAGACAGGACCGGTGCCTCACGTTATATAATAATTCTTATTAAATCGTCACTAATTCCAAACAAATTAACTAACCTAGCACACTAATCATTAGCACGCAGAGTTGAAGGAACCGGCTCGCTAATTAGGAAGCACTAATCAAGTAATGTGACTATGTGTGTCATGCATAGACACAGCTGTGAATGTGTAATATATAGTCTGTTATCAAAAACTGTACACGTACTACACTATTCGGTATGCTTAAATGATACTAGTTAAGTTATAGCATATTATCGGCCTTGATGATTAATTAATACTACTGTAGTCGTATAACAGCATTACAAGCGCTACTGCTCGTAAATGTTGAAATATGCATTCCTTGAATCAGTTGCATTGTATGAGAGTACTGTACTGATTGCGTATCATACTAGTTATACTACACATGGAAACATGCAACAAAAGGTCAATGTCAATGTCAATAAGTGAAGTTCACTAGGTTAATATACATTATTTATAGAAATATTGTCCAGGACAGACTTGGTCCAATGCAATGGCATAGGAGATAGGAGAGCCCAGAAGCACATTGAAAAATTGTAATGAAGAAATCTATATTATTATTATTTCATGCAAAATCTCAAGTACGAAAAACGATTGGATGTTAAAAATTGAACTTTTGATGCCCATAAAATGTTAATTACAACTAGAGTCTTTCGGATTCCGTTGCGATTTCGCCTGTCAGAATGGCGACATTCTTCGCAGTTTATCACTTCATCATCGTCATTTGATATTGTGAAAGTCACATAACATATTACCGCAAATAATGATGACGAACATGACATAGAAGATAAACAAGATGAACGTCAGTTGAGAAGATTTCAGACTCAGACTTGTTTTGTGTTATCAAGAGCATGAATTGTGAACTAATGTTATTCATCTTAATGAAAGCGAAAGATTAATGAGAAAATGTAAATCTGGTGCGAAGATAATGAATGGCTATGATAAGAAAAGATGCAATGAGAGGAAATGGCGCCACACCTACTCACTCACTCCAGTCATTCATTTTCCATGTCAGTACGCTTTATTAACGAAGTGCAAATTGAGATGAGCGTTTCATCATGAGACATTTTTTGTTTTTGATTCGCTAATTCCTAATGGCAAAAATGTTTAACACTGCATTTAGTACTTAAAGTAACGTTTGTTGTCAATTCATTTGCAACAATTACCTAGTAAGAATTCTTTGAAACTATTTGCATGAATTTTATAAAAACGGCATTAAACTTTCCTAGGTATTTTAAATTGTAACTGTAAAGTTATGATTATGATTTAAAAGTGAAGTTGCCGGCGTCTCCTTTCTTATCATCATATCAAATGAACACAAAATGATGTACTATGGCCTGCTGACACAATAGAGTTTACTCATAGACAAGTCTAAGTTTGGACGAAGAGATGATTACATTTAACAAAAGAAATAAATGTCGAACGTGGTTGCCTCGTGAACACAAGTAGGGGGAAGAATGGACTTCACTCGTTCTTTTCGTGTCCTTATTGACACAGAGTCTCTTTTTGACTTGACAGTTGACATAAGGAACAGTTTACTATGATGAGACTTGGATCAGACTTGTCACAAAAAATTGTGTAACATTATTTTCTACCACTTGACTTGACTTTGTAAGACAGTATAAAAGGTAATGCATGAGGATTACTGTATCAAAAATGTCCATGAAGTAGAATGAACAGCGTGAAACCTGATCTGTGATCTGCAACTCTCTCTCTCCTTTTAATAGTACAAAAGTTCATTTCTATTCTTGGAAAATTACAGACTATAATAACTGTTTAATAAATATGAGTGAGTCAAGTCCAGTCGAGATTGTGTCGTTTATACTGTACTGGGTAATTTTATAGGTTTATTTAAAGAGCGGTCACAAATGACATATATTCTCATTCCATCAATTGTATCTTCGCAGTTCGGACATTACAATACGACGACAACGAAAGTAGTAAACATTTTAAACGCTGAATCAAATCGCAGTTTCATTTTAGTGTACGTTGTTCTAAAAACGACTATATTTACTAGAAGTGAAAGTTGCATATTGACCGTAATAAACGTATTATGCAAAAGACGAAGTATTGCAGAAAATTCTCCAGGTCCAGACACAACAACAGACTGTCATTAGGTGAACGACGACGCAAGGAAAGTGAAAATAATTATAGATTCGGTGGATATTTGACGTCGTCCATTGTTTGTAATTATAACAACACGGTACTACGATGAAATTTTGTTCGTGATTCCAAGTGACAAGAGGCAGAAAACCGGCAAAACTGTAATTATAATTTCTTCGAATCTGTGTCATTAATTTGTGCATGGCATTTTCCCTATATGTGGAATTGGATTGGAGGCAGCGGTGGAGTTGGCGTAGGCGTCCTACATTTATGGGGCATCTTGAAACTACCTTTAGTTCCTCTTGTCGGTGTCCACAGGGTTGTTTAGCGACGACGACGAAGCGTTGTCTCGGGTATTTCTTTTCTACTTTGTGAGAGCATCTTCTCTTCATCTTCTCTGCTAAACTTGATTGAGACTTATTGAGCAAAATCTGGAAGTATACTAGCTTTATAGTAAGCTTCAATTCCCTACTTCTAAGCACTCTTTCAAGTTGACAAATTCGTCTGGCCACTTCGCACTTTCCTATATAAATAGCGGGTTTGGATCTGCGACTTAATCCAGTGGACCAAGACAAGTCGCACAATCAACACAATTGCAAAATTGACAACAATAACAATATCCCCGATCGTCATCACAAGAATCAAAGCCTGAAGTTTACATTTTCGTCCACTACAATTAAGCAATTTGGTCGTCATGGCTTGTCTTTGGGCATTTGCTGCACTTGGTGTGGCCGTAGTTTTGTCCGCTCCACTCGACGGGCTTCCTACGTCGTCATTGTCATCGGGTCATGGAATCGGACTCAACAATATCCCAGTCTGGGCTATTCGTACAGCCAAGAGAAGTCCAGAACGCATTCAACTCTGTGGTTATCGACTTGTAGAAGCTGTTCGAGTTCTTTGTCGGGGCAACTTTGCGATTTATAAGCGCCGTTCTGATCCAGTTTTGTCAGGTTAGCTCTTAAATCCGAAATTATATCATCAATTTAAAATGAAACAGCTTCTGTCACTGTTACTCTTAAGGTTCTTTTACACACTTTTCCAGTTAACTGTTTTTCATACGTCAAATTCATTCTTTCCATTTCCTGCGTTTCTGATTTTCTCTCTTGATGCATTATGGATAGAAAGAGAAATAAAAATTCTCAAACCACCCACGCGACCTTACCTAAGAAGCTGGTTTGGCTAGCAAGCAAGCATCTGCCCTTTTTGACATCTCTGCGTTGTTAGATGGAAATTTGATACGTGATAGTGTTAGCTAATGGGCAAGAAAGTAGGATGAAAACATTTCTAGACAAATAATCTGCCAAGATATACAGACTTGTAATTGTTTAACGTAAACAAATAACTGTACATTAAAAACGCAGTAATCAGTGTTTTTCATATATTTTTGTTTTACATTTTTCTGGAAACAGCTAATAGTATCGGATTCGGAGATGACAATGGATATTTACGGGAATCAAGTAGCAATTCTTTGGACATGTTTGCTGATGCGAATCCACCAACCTCTTCAGGAGCTGAGGACAAGGACGGATCTTGGGATTCCGATGTTGTGTCTGAGCAAAGTGACTTGTTTCCATGGGCCGGCTCGTCGACAAGACATCAAAAGTCCTTGGTCAAGTCACATCAGCGGTTCCGTCGCAGCATTATTGATGAGTGCTGCAATAACCCGTGCACCATCTCCCAAATGTTAAAATACTGTGCTCGCAACTAAAACGAAGCAACATCATGACTAATTAATTGCTACAATTACATCAAACATGAAATCGGAAACATTACGATGACTTCAATTACCTCTTGACCATTCCGTTTATACGGACAACGGTCAAGAAGATTTCGATTCCACAATTGTCGTGTGAGTCGTACCGTGCATTCCATGTATTCTCATTTAAAATCCGAATAGGTATAAACTTTTAATCAATGTACTACATGCATGTTTTCCGAAACTCCATATTATGCAACTCTATGTTTCCAATGGCATTAATTTCATTTCATGAATGATTTCCTTTCTTCATTCATGAATTGGAATTCTGGGTCGCTGATTCTGAGTCTTCAAAAAATACGAGCTACTTAAATAATTAAATAATTTTAATGCAGGTGTACACATACAGGTTTCCTAATTAATTAATAATTATACATAACTTCTTCTGAACTGTAAAAACAACATTGTGGCTACGTTATTTCAAGCAAGCTGGCGAAACAAACCCTAATCTACAATTTATTTTATCAATTATTAATTATACTATATTCTTGTACTTATAGTAATTATATTCTGTTGATTTATTTTAAATAAAGTGTTATTATCATTACAATTACATTACGTATGCAATAACGCAGTATGTTTTGTAGTCTATAGGTGCATTATTTCATGCATAACAAACGTTCATCACCATGCTTGTTGTTCATTATTTTATGTCATTACGTAGAATAACATACCGTATTTGCTCTATTAAAAACCCAGGGTCACTAGACATTTCTGACCTCCTGAAGACTGGGTCACAAATGG
>JABASF010003036.1:0-11868 GCA_019776145.1 Harlomillsia oculata
TAAGGCCACTCAATCCCAAGTATACAATTTCAACAGTATTCGTCATTGAATTTGTGAATCGCTAATATGAAATCACTAGTTTATATAATTTTGAATTTGAATTACAGATTTGAAACTTCTGTCAAGTTATTCCACGTAGTCTTCTGCCTGAATGCATCCGCCAGTCATTCAATAGTCAAATGCTTTTTTGATCTAAGCAAACGTCTTGGGATTGGACTTCGTCATGAAGAATATCGATGTGGGTTCCTCAATTCCGAGATGAAAAGCATTATTGCCATGCACGATGAAGCTTGTACAGATCACATTGAGAACAATGCAGAGCGTCAAGAAGTCTTGGAATCTGTGTTTGAAGAAATTTTGACCAAAAGCAAATTAGCACAGCTATTAACAAAAGTATACGATGATGTTTGTCGTACTGGTTATGTATTCGCAAAGGTTTGTGGTTTCTTGTTGTTCTATTTGCTTTGCGCTTTTACATTTCGGGGGACATAATTTGGCTAATTTATGAAGACATGTGCTTCATTTAGCTACAATTAAGAATGTAAGACGCAAGGCAAACAATGTTCGTTCTTTTTCTTATTATAGATTAACGATTGGGTCCAGATTAGTTTCTGCCTCCCACATCGTATTCACGTGTTACCGTAAGATCTCAATTGCTACTTTGTTACTTTATAAAGCTTATGTGTTGTATTACAATGAGCCGATGGGTAACAAAGGGTGAAGAAAGAGCTAGTAGTAATATTAATACGTTTTTATGGTTTTTACATTCGTTTAGATTTCGCAACTCTTCCCAGCTGGTTGAACCTGAAAAAATTCATCAGTGCCTGGAAGCTATTCGTCCTTATCATGCCATTTTGCTGTTAGTGACAAAGAAGGAACTCCTTGGTCGATTATACTTGGATGCTTCCCCCAGCATCCCCCGTGTTCTTCAGGTGTACTCTCCAGTGAAAAGTCTTCAAACCATCGCAGCAGACGCCGACTTGACTTTGTCGCAAGTGGTGGAAGTCGCATCACATTTAGTTTATTGGGCTCTAGCAACTGTGATTTACCCAATGTGTGAAACAAATGTTTATGTCATCGCACCGGATGTCCCTTCAGTCAGGAATACTGAACTCGTATCTGCATTTGCTTCCGCATTTCCGGGATTGTCCTTGTCACAAACGTTTGCTGACTTCTCTCTACCTATGCCACTAGGAGAACGTATTCATCCTGTACTGAGTAAGTATGGAACTTGCAATAATACAAATTCTACTTCTATAAACTGTAATGAAATAAAATAGTCATAAAAAATGTTGATTTAAAATCTTTTCTAAAATTACAGATGGATCATATCAGCAGTCAGAGTTGATTAAGCTCGTAACGTGGATGCTCAAACAGCGTTTTCTGGTACAACTTCACACTTACATCTACCTCAGCACGTATCTCGACGGCATTGGAAACGACGTCGGCTTGGATCATTTCACAGTCAATGTAAACCCGGACATTTCGTTAAATCTTAGCATAAGACCTTATGAGCATGACTCGGACTATGACGACGTAACTGCAAGTGACTCTTACTCCGAAACAACTGCCGATGATCTTATAGGAATCAGTCCTCTTCCTTCTGTCGACGAACCTGGTGCGTTAAATCATGGATCAAGAAGAGTTGATAGTGAAGGTGACGATGTTGGGAAAGCTCAACAGACAAATAACAATGTAGAATCAATAGAGCCGCTCGAAAAGTTTAAAATGACTCTGAATGAGTTAAATGATGCTGTAAAAAGGGCTGTGAATATGACCAAAACCCCTGTTTCCATTCAAGACATTAAAATGTTTGCTAGGCTATCCAGGTATTTCAACGGAGAGTTCCATCTGGAAGAAATCATGTATCGTGAAAATGTAAGGAGGTCGCAGTTATTGTTATTACTGGACAAATTTCGTGACGCGTTGATCACAGTTGAAAAACCTGATTCGGATATTAATTTCTTTAAGTTTGAAAGTGAAATGGTGAGTCCAACTGAATGAAAAGTAATGAAATATTCTTCTAATGTCGCAATATTGTAATTGTAACCGTCTATCTGTATGTAATAAAGTAATTAATAGTTACTTAATTTATAAACATGTCTGCAGTCAGCAAATCAATGAAGATGCCAATGAATTAGTGAATTGATGTAATAAGGATCTAAAGATGTAATGTTATCTAAGCGTAAATCTACAAAGCACACTATTAATGTTTGCATTTATAACTGCAGAAATTGCAATCTAACAGTTAGTTCTTAGTTGTATAGTAGATCTTGTTCATGATGACTGTTTGAGAATAAAACATACCAACAAGCCAACAAACTCGAGCGTCCACAATTTTTAATTTAGCATTTTGTATTTATTACTCAGAAAAAATCAAGATGACATATTGTTTTAGATCAGATCAGATCACTTCTATCATTCAGCAAGGTCAAGGTCATCAGTACCGATAGGTAGAAATGCCTTTGTGACCACTTGCGCTGTACAATCCAGCCGTAGTGGCATTATCCGACTTGTATGAAAGCGGAGAAGTGTATCCCAACTCTGTGAGATGCTCTCTCGCTCTCTTAACATCAGCTTCATCAGAGTAGTCATAAGTGTATACGCAAATGACATGGCTCTTATACTTGTTGTAAGGCTCTAAAAAACATGAGCAAACAGAATAATTGAATGCAAATCGTTGCAATTTATAACTACAAAGTAATAAAAACAATGTAATATTAGATATTAATTACTAATTACCAGATTTCTTCAAAGTTGAAACTTTAGAAGCATGTCCCAAATGTCCTTCTTCTGTGCTTTTTGCGATTTTTGACCAAGCATCATCAACCTCGTCTTCTTGACAGAAGATCAACCATTTACCATTTTTCCTAGTAGGAGCTTGATTATTACGATTCGACTTGTTGGTAGCAGAAATCCACCAGCTGCAGTTGCACTTTGATGGTATACATATAGTTTTTGCAAGCTCTTGAAGCTCCTCCAGATCATAAACACGATCATCATCGAAATCAAAGTCAATTCCTCCGCGGCATCCTTTCACAACTTGAGGGCCGTTTGCCATTTTCTCAAAACTATTTTCAGAACGTAAAACTCATATTAACAATTAAATATCTACAATCCAAATAATTAATGAATTTATTGTAATTGTAATATGTAAGCATTTCGTTAAAAATTGAAGAAATGGAGCAAAGTACAGGTTTCTTGCTGTCAAAGTCAACCTTCCCTCTTGCTTGCCAGTTTATGACTGAGCCTATGGTTCTCGTGACCCTCTTATATACGCACTAAAAAGTTCGAACCGATCTTCTAGAATCTTCTAAAGAGTCTACGGTCTACCCCTTGTGCACTAAAAAGTTCGAACCTGACCTTCTCGAATCTTCTACAGAGTCTACGAGTCTACCCCTTATACACTAAAAAGTTCGAACCCGATCTTTAGAATCTACCAACCGATCGGATTGGCTAAACGACACGAAAACGTTTTGGATGGATTACTTCTACTTCACGTCACGACTTATTATTGCACAATATTGAATATGAATGGCAGGAATGGTCCCTTTGTTCTTTTCAAGGCAAGGATTTGTGCAATATGTTCAATTTTTACTTCGTTTGAATTGCAAAAATGAACATTTTGAATGAAAAAATGGAACAATTTACTGTTTCGTTTCACGTTGTCGCAAAACACGAGATACAAAGAACTTTCCGATTACGGGGGCGGTCACTTTGATTTCGTATGGCTTCATTTCATGAATGTGTGTGTCCGTGTGTGTGTGTGTGATTCTGCCACAATCTCCGTGTTGTTGTGGTGGAGGTGGATGGAAAGCACATTTTGATCATATGGTCTCATTTGGATTTAAAATTTTGACACGTTGAAATTCTAAATTGTAAAGCTCCATGTTTTTAAAATGTGCATTTGAGCATTGGCAATAAAGGAGTATAAGTTAGTTAACGATGGGTTCAAGTTTTGTGTGTTTTATGATCTCGTGTCCCATTTGACTGCATTGACCGTACGCCTTACGAAAAAAGTCCAAAAAGCTATGATTAAGAATCTTCTGAGATTCCAAAGTAACACGATTTTATCCAAACATGGTGCTAGTGGTGGCAGCAGTGTATTGTCGCAAAGGTTGATTAGTATTTTGAATAGAGTTAGGACCCCATTCGATCAAAATTCGGACTTTGAGTCCAACAAAATTAGTAGCGAGACTGAAGACATCGACACCATGTTTGATAACGATAACAATTATCTCCCAGATCTTCACATTCCTGGACGGCAATGGGAATATACTACTTTCGGAAGAACGCTCGAGGCTAGCAAATGTGAGATTTTATTTTAAAATTACCGAGATTGGTTCAGTTTGCGTTAAATAATGTAAGCTGTGCTTGTTGATTTCCACAGATCATCAAACGATTACGGGTAATGGAACACGTTTGGTCCTAATGTCATACAATTTGTTAGCTCCGACGTTGTTGAAGGATCACACTTATCTATATTCTGATTGTGAATCCGAACATCTCGATTTCGCTGGACGAACGAAAAAATTCTTCCAAGAAGTAGTTGATCATCGCCCTGATGTTATTTGTTTACAAGAAGTCGAAGCAGCTGTTTATGAATCATCGTATGTTAGAGAATTCAAGCGATTAGGTCTGAAGATTGAATTCAAACCGATTAAATTACGTTCTGGAAAGTGTATGTTTAGTAGTAGAAAATAATCTTTATTTCATTATTTCCACAGGTTATAATGGAGAGTACAAACAGAGAACTGGAGACAAAGTTGACGGATGTGCAATTTTTTACAGACGAAGCGTGCTTAGTTTAGTGGACAAATTAGCCGTTGAATTTAATCGCCCGGATATTAATGAAGTGTTGAATCGCGACAATATTGGTTTATTGTTAAAATTGGAGAGTCGTGAAAATCACCGGAGTACAGTTATTGTTGGAACAACTCATCTTTTGTACAATCCAAAACGTCCGGTATGCTCATGAAATGTATTAGCAGTTAACTAGTTTCGTTAGAATATTCTACGAACAATAATGCAATCATGGTATCTTAATTTCTCACAGGAAATCAAATTTGCTCAGGCGCACTTGTTTTTATCCGCAATCGAAGACTTTTCCTTGAGGGAAATCAATTCACGGAACGAAAAAGTGTTCTACCCTGCCATAATCACTGGTGACTTTAACTCAATCCCAAATAGTCCAATTGTTCGTTACGTTACGGAAGGGAAATACGCTTCTACAGAAGGAGAACTACCAGAGTTTAGCCATAATTTAAAATTTCGCAATTCCTATGCATCTAAACTGGACAGGATTGATGGAAACGGTACTGTAGCGACTACTAAGCAAACTGGATGGATTTGTGTTGACTATGTTTTCTACAGGTTCGATTATGCAACATGATGCAACTAAATGTACACCTTTATTATTAGAATGAATCAATTAACACATTAAATTAATTAATGTTTCAAATTCTATGCAGTACGGTGTGGAATTCGCGTTTCAACAATGCTATTGAAGGGAGTTTAAAACTTGTACGACGATTGGGTCTTTACAATCGGAAACAATGTCTAAAACTCGGGAATCTGCCGAATGCAAACTGTCCATCTGATCATTATCCACTGCTAACGGAATTTTTACTGAAACCCCTCTCTAATCGGTGGAGACGTTAAACTCCTATGACTTATGACTCTAATCAATGAGTGTTCAATGTTCAAAATGTGTTCAGCTAACTGCACATTCGCTGTCGCATACATTTTAGGTCTTGTTTCGCAAATTATTGTTATTGCTACTATACTGACTTGAATCCTAATGTTATTTTTAAATGAATTGAAATGTATATTTGGTAGTGTCTAGTCTAGTGTAGCTGATAGTTTTAATGTTGTAGAATATTCGTCAATGTCGACGCTATAAATGAATTAAAAACCCAAATTCCAATGAATTAAGACTGAACGTTACAGAAACGGCATTTATTCAAACATTTAGCTTCCGTGAGTTCATATTTAAAGGATAGCATATAAACTTTGTCTATTTGCTAACAGCCTTTCGCTTTTCACATCTCTTGAGTTGAGCTGCGGGCTTCAGGTTGTGCTTTCGACAAAACTTCAAGTTCTTGAGGAACTTCGGGTCAACCCCACGGGTAGACTTGTTAGCCTTGGGCCTCCGAATCCCATTCCTGTGGGCCTTTCGGTCTAGAAAAAATCAAAAAATGAAAATTCATATAATAATTTATTACTCATTAACTCGAAATGTCAACATTGAAACATCCTATTCCTATCCTTGAGGATATTAAAAACCTAATAAATCTGGACAGTTTTGAAAACTTTCATGATTTCTACAAATAAAGCATTCGAAAAACAATCCTCCATGATCCATCTTATTTTAATAATCCGACTTCCCCATCCCCAGTACGTTATGCATTTTTCAATTTCACAATTTTGATAAACTTTTCACGAAAAACTGAGTTTTCCGAATACAATTTACTACATTACCACTCATTTTAAAACAAACACGATGCGGGAAATGGGAAAATCACAGAAAAAGTTGAAAAATACACAAATTAACTTACTTTGATTATGATTAGTGTGGTTCTTTGACTTGGCCATTGCAAAGGATTAAATCACCACCTCCTTGATCAGTTTTTAAAACTGTTTGAACAGCTTTTAAGCAGAAAAACCGGAATGGATTTTTTCAACTTGCCAATCTGGCTGAATGAAAGTACAGCATGAGCCTGTGTTTAAAATGCACAGCACACTTTGCGCTTGCAGTTAGTTCGGCGGTGCGTAGAGCGCGCAATGTGTACTCTTACGAGGATTTGTTCTCGTAATTGTAATGAGCATTTTCTGTCTTTGTTCAGAAGTTGTGAGCTTTTTTGTGAGAAAGTGGAAAATGAATAAAGAAGAGTAACATTTTCGATAATGATGCTCAAAATGAGCTATAAGGATGAATAAGAATGCAATTTATAGTTGATAATGAAAAGAGTTTAATTTAATTTTTGGAATGTACTGAATAGAAATTCCTATCCTGATCCAGTTTTTTGAAGCATTATTTGCATTCTTTTCTGAAAACGGATCAAGTTCCTCGTTATTTCATGAAAAAGCGTAACAAGGGAGTATTAGAAGATGATTATCTGTAAATTGGAGAGAAAACGAGGTGAGCTCTCTTTTTAGTTTCCAACTTTCCAATATGATTCTTTTAATGTCAGGTAAGGAAGCGTGTGTTCTTGTTCTCCATGAAGACGTCGACGTCGTCATCATGGCACGTTGCCCCATTTGTGTGGAAAATTGTCAAGAGGAGAATTTATATAGAGGAATAAAAAAAGGAAGTGACGTGTAGGAAAAGCATTCAAGTTGATCAGAGAGCGAAAGGAGACTTTGGAAAGAGTAATCTGCGGGGATTTTCGGGATCCCGGGTGTCGATGGGAGGAGTGAGGAACCCTATTAAATTCCCTTCTTCAAGAGTGCCATAGCGCATTGAAATGCGATTAGGTGCAAAGAAAAGTCATCAAAGCGGAAAATAACGGCACCAATTTCCTCAACCTTTTTTTATCATGAGGTTTCTTCTTAGGTCTTTTTTTTGGCTTGAGCTCCCCTTTTTTGTCCATGGAGTTCTAGTGTAATAACTCCATAAGAACATTCCTTAATACCCGACCCCGTGTGCCCTCTGCTAAGTCATTCTCTGGATTCGGGAGCACGCTACAGAAGAAGAAAAAAATTGTAAGTGTTTGCTTGCAGAAAGTGTAAGGATGAAGAAGAGGATGCGAAAGAAGTAGAGAAAGCACTAGCAACATGAAGAAAGGAACATAACGTTACGCTACGTTCAATGTATTTTATAAAGTATTTTGTGCCCTTTCTCCTCAGAGTCCCATGTTGGGTGAAAAGTAGGGGTTGGAAAAAAAAGTTGAAAGCTGAAGCAATTGCAGAATTTTTCTTCTCTTCTTTCAATGGGAATCGGATGATGGAGAAAGCTGTTTGAAACTACTACTATTCTTGCGTATGTGTCAGTTAGAGAGAAATGTCGACACGTCAAGTGCTTTCGCTCACATCGTCAAGTCTCAAGTGGGAGTGCGGGACTTTGGATTGCTTCTTCCGATCTTTCCCTTATTATTATTACCACAAATCCGATTTGATATGTGCACTTGTGCATTTATTGACACTTTCAGCTCTAGGGAATTCCTCTTTGGTATCATTAAGGTTTTCCTTCGGGTCAAATAGTCGGGTATTACGTATTACATATCAACTTGGAATCATATGGTGTCATCATCCCTCTTACATTCAGCTGGCACTGGTGCCGAGATTGCGGGGCGAGCTATGGCCAATCACCACTTGCACTTGTGTCCCTCTGACTGAGATGATATCACTTCTTTTATTGGCTGACTGAAATCTGAAAATGTCAATTCTGTACGAAACGGAAAATATACAAGTGCCACTAAACGTTTTATATCAAAGCTGCTTGATGCTAAATTTCATAATCGTTTGAAATTGGCATTTTAATTTTATAACTTTGCACATAAAACATCATCACAATTTTAGAAATTTTTTGAAACCTGCATCAACTACCCTCAAAAATGCACGCCAGTCCATGAAATGTATTGTGCTTTGCACAATGGAAAAGAAGGGCAATTTTGTGGGTGACGTTAAAAAATCCGAAGGGAAACAAAAATCGTTTTCTCCAAACGTCAGTGGCGCCGCATTGAAATTCATATTGTACTGTTCTGATTGCAAATTCGATAGGAAAACTTTGAAAAAGGAATGTCTTGTTCGACGAGAAAAAAAAATCTCGGGTAAAAGACAAGAAAAAGGGTCTTGGTGGCAAAATACATATATGTACAAGTAATCAGAAGAGACGAGCCAACTGAGTGAAAAAGAAAGAAAGTGGAATGGGAACAGGAAGGGAGAGCGTCTTGTGTGATTTGAGCATTCGGAATTCGAAGAGATCATCCCCTTGTAATGATATAGGGGAAAGAACTTCCAAAAAAGTCTTCCGGCGAATCTAAATGGGTTGGAAGGAGAAAGGTAGAGGGAAGAGTGACGTTCTTATTGCGACACAAGCAAACATTTGGACGTGAGTGAGGATTTGATGTGACATTCGACTTGTTTGAGGAGCTCGTTCAGCAATGTCTCAATATGGTGATGTCATGTCAATGTCAATACAATAACCATCAGAAGACTAATGCATGAAACGCGTTTCCGGTGCTGTTACAGTCGATTTTGTCACCCATCCGTACAGTTACAATCGCACTTTCTCCAGTGTCCTGGAAATCTGAAACGTACCTTGTACATTACATATAGTATATATATTTTGAGAAAAAAGCTCTTCTGCTCTTTTCGTTACGATAACCCATTTTAACTTTAACCCACACTGTGTAAACGATTTTGCTCCATTTAAAACATAAACCAAGACAAAATGTCAAAGTTTGTCTAGTGACGCGACAAGACGACAGTGGAACAATAAAACAAATTGATTGAATCAGGCTTGGAAGAGATGCTGTTATGTTTATCTTGTACTGATCTGCTCTGTTATGAGAACCAAGAGAAATGGATTTTCACAACAGAGACCCAGAGACACAGCGATAACAAGACACTGATAAAACATAACGTTTAACCCGGAGGCAAAACGGAGAAAGCTGTGAAAGTGCGTTGTTGTTGTTTAAGTTGCTTATTTTCCTTTTATTTGAGCTCAGGTATGGCATTCCCAATTGGCGAGTTGTTGATGAAACTCGTCGTCTTGCTCTGAAGTAGCTGACGTGCCGTAATCCATGTGGATGGAGTGTCCCAGTAGCTTCGTCTCGTCAAGGGAGAAATAAGATGAAGAAAAGGGAGACGAAGAAGTTGGATGGAGGACGAAAATTGAGTTAGCACCCCCAAGAGTGTCTTAATGCAAGTGCTCGCCAAAGTCAACCCGATCTATTCACTCGTATATTTTCTCCTCTCTCAGGTCCCGTGCGACAACCAAAAACTCTTGTTGTGTGTGTTATGTCTCTTACTCTAACTCACTCCTTCTTCGTCAATTGGATCGCCTATAGGATTTTATTCTTTACCTTTATATTCTCTGGAACATAGTGACTTGAAGACTTCCTCTTAGTATAGGACATAAGAGGTTTCAAAAACCTGTCTCATCGTCATCGTCTTCTCTCCCTCTTCGACCTTTCATCGGTACAATTTTCCTTTCTGCCCCTTGTCTCCTTTGACCCAGCCGCCAATTCAAAAACGTAATCGAAAGGAGAAAAGGGAAATGAATGGATGTGTATTGAGAAAGTGAAGGAAAAGAGAGATCACCTCGACACTTCTTCTTTTTTTGCTTCATGCTCATCCTTTGAAAACTCTTTAGGAAAAGCATTTCTCCTCTCAGCCCAAGGATGACTGATTCAACTTGTCGTTTTAAGTACTGTCTATAATCCAATTTTTCCTTAAGAAGTTTGACTAACTCACTACAATCTAAAGCACTTGCTATTCCATCAATAATACGAGGTAGTTCCAACCTCCAAGTTCCAAGTCACTTCTCTAGTAATATTTGTGTTCGTAATTTGTCTGCCTAACCTTGTTTGGATCTTGTTTCTTCCAAGTACACTCTAAACTCCAGCGATACTTGTATCTCATAGCAGTCTCCTTTCCTCATTCATGAGACTTTTCATTCAAATTCATCAAAGAGAGTCTATTCCAATTTTGATGAATATCAATTTCCATTAAGGGGGAATTTTTTAAGTCATCCCAAGTCGTTATGACACGTTGCATCGTAAAGAATCTCGTTATTCTTTGCCGGCCGTTTAATTACACAAAGATTGACTCGGGCAAACATAATAATTAACGTGTAGTAATTTTTCCTTTCCAAAATTGCAATATAGACTATATACGTCAACTGAGCTATTAAAACAACTCGAGACTTTTGGACTTGAACTGTTTCTCCTCATTCCGACAGACTTGTTCAGTAAGAGCTAATAAAGTAGATTGACCAGAGCCAATAACAATGACAATAATTATAAGTGAAATAGGAGCACGTGCGGACGGGACTAGTCATCAGTAATTGAGGATTGAGGGGAAAAATCCCGACGGGAATCTTCCCACTGACAAGGAAAATAAAATTGATAGGAGCACGAACTCCCGTGTCAGTACGAGACCATTTTTGGCTCTCTATTACTCCACTTCCCACTGTGACTTTTTCCCTTATCTCTCACATTCAGAGAAACGAGTATTTCACCAGAACAAATTACGAAGAAGAGCAGGAAAAACTCTCAAGCGACCACACCAACCAAACGCTACGATGACTTTTTGTACTTCTTCTTCTAACAGTAGCCTATTGAGATTTAGACCTTCTTCACAGATCTTCCTTCCCATTCCTCCATTTGTTAGCAGTTATACTTTCCCTTTATACTCTTCCTTGTATTTTTTCCCTCGTACATTTCTCTTTTCTCGACTTGATTTAATTTCTACCAATTCTTTCAGCTATCTTTTAAGGCTCCAGTCTGATGTTACAGTTACAGCTAAGCTTGTTTATAAGCATTAGTATAAATTCTTATGCTTGAAATGGCAGTGTGACCATTTGAAAAATGCCTTTTTTCTACTCTGACTTACTAAATGTTGATTTGTGGACGTTGAGGACGGCAGCAACCAAACTAACGTCTGTTTTTGCTTTCATGAACGACTTTGGCATTAAAATTATGGTACAAATCGAGTAAACAGTAAATGTAGAAACACACTTTTGGAAAAGTTTGGTGTGCTAGATTTTCACAAAGGTCCTTTCCGAGAAAGACGAGTAATTAAATTTCGTGGATGATGTCTCTTGGGATTATTCGAATCCTTGGAAAGTTGTCGTGTTTTTAGCTCTCCTCGACTTATTCACTCACCATTTCCAAAACAAGACAAGTTGCCTTTACATGATTC
>JABASF010003037.1:0-11858 GCA_019776145.1 Harlomillsia oculata
ATGAACATATTTCGGCCTTTTTCATAAACTTATTACATAAATATTATCGCCATTTTATAAACTTTATTTTCCTAAGCTTGAGAGGAAAATGTTAAAATGAAACTTGACTCAATCATTTCTAAACGCCCACACCATCGATTTTTATAAAGGTATACAATTTTATAAAGTACTAAAAATAATTCAATTAAAATTATTAAATTATTACTGTGTTGTTCATCTTCACTTCACATGGTTTTACATTGTACATTACAGTTTTTATTCAAAGAATGATTTCATTTAGCTAACTCCAACAAAATCTTAAATCTTAGGAATTATTTTATGAAATAGAATTTGACAAAATGTTATGCTTCCTTGAAGGAATTGTTAACGATGCTTTGTTATTTGTCATTGTAATTGTGGCTTTTCATATATCTTGTTATTTGTTATCAATTCTTGGAAATGACATGCCACGTTACGTTACGGCTAGAGAACGTCAACTTACTTGACACATTTTTGTTTACGACACACCTTGCCGTTGTCACACGGCGTTCCGTCTGGTGCCTTAAGTTTTGGATGTGTTTTACTCTCTGTAGGTTTGTCGGCAAGTTTTTTACAACGAATACTTTCACACATTTCGTCAGGAGTGTAATGTTTCACACCTTCTTCATTGTCGTCATTCACAGATAAGTACTCATCTCCTAAAACAGCGGCACATTGCTGAGTCATAGTCGGATTCTTGGGTCTTGCGGTTCTGGCTGGAGCCACCATTTTCATTTCTGAAAAATCCGGAAACTTGAAAGTACCACCGACGCATTTCTGACTATTACATCGTTTTCCCTTCCCACAAATTGTCCCGTGTCTCGCCATAGTTCCAGCACTGTAAGTGTTCGAGCTTCGTTTTGTATGATAGCATTGAAGAAAATCGCACTTTCCCAATTTATTTGTTTCGTAGTATTCATCATTGGAGCCAATAAAGTTAAAGTTTTTCAATTCTGTTTTAGTAGTGTCGTCTTTTTCCGAGTCGGCAACTTGAAGTGCTTCGCATTGAACAGTTGTATTTGCATTGTGCCAGGCTGTCAGAACTTTGACTGATGGGGCATAATAAACTGAGCAATGCTTCTTGAAAGCACATTCTCCTTGTTTAGAGCTAAACAGCCTTCTCATGCTAGTTTTGGAGCATTCGGACCATTTAAAAAATCCTTTGACTTTAGGCATTCAACAAAATACAAAACGCATTGTTATACATTCTTGGCATTCCTCTCATTAATTTAAAAATCGTGTTGTTTATACCTGGCATTTCTGATTTTGGAAAAGGTCTCATAATGAATCCATCCTCAGAGCTGCAATTTTTAGACCGAGATTCCCCGTCGTGATCTGCACCAAGAGCGTGTCCAAGTTCATGAGCCAATGTCTAATACAGTCAATAAACGTTTGAAAAAAAAGGTTGCAAATTTTGAAAAAGTTTAGTCTGTTATTTATTGCTTACTTACCCTAGCCCCTGTAAACAACCCAATCTGGTCCGCAACCATGATAGCATTCGAAGCTGCTTTCAATTGCTTATCCTTTTCAGGATTAGAACAGAACCCTCGAAGAATTGCCCACGAATTTACCATTTCAGTAGTAAGAAGAACATGCGCGTCACATTTTGGTAACTTTTCACGGTTTTCATAAACCCAAGTTTGCCATTTACCGAACGCTAGTAATGTCTCCTCAGTTTTGGTAGATTTAAACTTCCCAGGTTCTTTAATCCCTTCATAAAAAGTCATATCTTCAATCTTTTTGAAAATGTACATTCCACACATTCGAATCACGATTCTCGGGGATGTAAATTCCAAAAAATGCACATTGGCAGCGTGGACCAGCAGTTCCAAATAATCCCGAATCTTAGCTTCGTTTTTGTCCATTCTTTCGTATGCTGGAGCTCCCACATACAATGTAACCTCAAGTTCAGCAACGGCACGGTCCAACATTGCCCGGCCCATCCCCACGTTCGGGGTTAACTGGATACCCGTGTCAATTGTGTCACTCCCATTCCCGTGATCTTCAACGTACGGAGGCGTTGTGGCCATTGACATATTTTTAGGATTTTCAGATTTTTCTCCCCCGTTTGAACTTGCATCCTTAGGTTTTTCTGTCCCTGTTTCCTCTTTGGCTATTATTTTAAGTGGAAACATGTCAAATGTGCTCAAAATGATTAGAAATATCACTACCCCGAACTTACGAATAGGCGTCATATTGTTATGAACACTAATACAAGGCGTAAATGTTGGAAAACGTAAGATTTATTGATTTATCCCAAATAAAATCGTCTCAATCTACTCACTCACAAAATAAACAGATTGCTCTAATTTCATTCTTCGGTGAAAAGTGTAATGGGGTTCGTCAAGTCAATTGAACAGTGAACAACCCTTCGCATTGTTCCATTATGAAATGGTTTTTTCATTGTTTATTATGTGGAAATTAACAATGCAGGCTTAGAAATAAAATGGACTTCCTGGTTAAGGTGTTAGTGTTAGGCATGGCATAACCTAATTTCTTATGTAAATCGCCCTTATGTTTCATTTTTACATTTTCTCAGAAGCCAAAGTTTTACGTCGAGTGAAGAAAAACGGGAAAATTGAAATAAATGCTGCTTTCATACTACCGCAGCGGCAACGTAAATTCGTTCAGTCGGCTTTTGGAGCTCGAGCGGAGCAGAAGGAAAGTCCATGTCCGTCCTCGCGATAGCGATTAAATAGTGTCTATTATTTTCTGTTGAAAAAGTTAATCACTTTTTGGGTTTACGTTTACACTGAATATTTCTGAACAGCAATAAAAATGGCACAGGAAGAAGTAACGGACGGGTACCGGTGGGAAGCAGGTTACGAAAAGACTTGGTAAGTTCAAAGAATATAATGCTATTTTAAAGCAGCTGACAGTTTTTATTGTTCAGTTGTTACAAAGTATTAAAAAACTAAACAACTAACTAAATGTAAACAATTCGTAATATTTAATTGGTAATAATTTATGTGTTGTTAATATTAATAGGGAAGCTATTGAAGAGGATGCTGAAGGTTTTCTGGACTCTGCGATTGCTGACATTATCGAAAAAAGTCGACGACGACGGTTAGAAGAGCGACGAGCTGCTGGACATGTTCGTCTTGGGATTATGCGACATGTTTACATTGTACTGGATTTGTCTCAATGTATGACTGACACTGATATCAAGCCCAATCGAATTATTTCAACTTGTAAAGTAAGAAACATGACAGCTTTAATATTTTTTAAAATTCAGATGGCTTGTTTAATGACTGATGATGACTTATAAATAATTCATTCAATCTGCATTTTTGTGTGTACAGATTCTTGAAAAATTTGTTGACGAATTTTTTGATGGAAATCCAATGAGTCAGTTGGGATGGATTGGAACTCGGAATAAAAAGGCAGAGAAAATGTTAGAATTGTCTGGGAACCCGAGAAAGCATGTCGAACTTGCTCAATCCATTGTAGCGGACTTTACTTGTGGTGGTGAACCATCTTTGCAAAATGCTTTGGAAATGGCACTTTCGTCCCTCAAACATATGCCTTCCCACACTTCTCGAGAGATTATTGTCATTCATGGAAGTTTGACTACTTGTGATCCTGGAAATATCAATACAACTATTGATGTGAGTGTTCACTTGAAACTATGTTTAAAGCTATAACATTGAGAAACTCATGTTTTTTCGTGTTGGTAATCATTAGGAATTGAAAAAGTACGGAGTTCGTTCATCGGTCATATCCTTAGCTGCCGAAGTGAGAGCTTGCAAGAAGTTGTGTACGGACACTGGAGGAAACTTTGCAGTCATTTTAGATGATTGTCATTTCCAAGATCTCATGCGTGAACATATAGAACCGCCAGCTTTGGCAGGAGGTTCTGAATCGTCACTAATTAAAATGGGATTTCCGCAACGGAATCAATCGGAAGGAGCTGCAATGTGCCTTTGTCACTTGGAAGACAAATCTGTGTGCAAGCTCACGTCTGGTGGTTACATTTGTCCCCAGTGTAAAAGCAAGTATTGCGAACTTCCCGTGGAATGTAAGGCTTGTGGACTCACGTTGGTGTCCGCACCACATTTGGCGAGATCCTTTCTTCACATATTCCCTTTGGACCCATTTGAAGAAATTACTCCAATGGCTGTACCATGTTTTGGGTGTCAGAAATCACTTCCTGATGGTAACAAACATGTAAGCTCACGCTGCTTTATTCATTTCTTTATTCATCATCATGACTTGATTGTGGGAAAAATTATAATTCATTATATGAAACCCTTTCAGATGTACGCGTGCAAGCGATGCAACCGCAAGTTTTGCTTGGATTGTGATCTGTTTCTCCATGAAACTCTTCATAGCTGTCCAGGTTGTGCAGCAACTAATGTGGCTAAGAATGCTTTTACGTGATATCATTGTGTCCTGTATTCTAATATTATCTATTAACCCAATATTAACCTGTGTTTTGTCTGGATCTTTTATATTCGGGAAGCAATAAATAAATACCACTGTGTAAACCATATTATTATGCCAATTGTTCGTAATGCATAACATAACATACATTAAATAGGCAAGTATAGCAGGCTCAACTTCACGGTTCTCTTCAAACACAGTTTATTCAAGTCTATGGCTTATACAGTTCAATTGATATTCATCTTTACTATAATAGTTTAAATGTTCTCTTCAATGACTGCGTCATACACTTTAGGATATTACAGTTCATATTTCGTACAACAATGTTCTAATAATGCGAAACAATGACAATGATGCAAATTCATTTGCGTTTTCATACGATACGAGACGATACTACGATTAAAAGCAAAAAAGTCAATCTATAGTTCATAGATTTATAGCATGTAATAATCTATACATTACATCGAAGAGTTCATCAACATTTCCGTTATCCATAGTACGATAAACGGCGTTAAATGATTTTTATATAACATTTATCTTATCCTAGCACATACAGCGAAGCTTTGCAAATTCATAAGTTCACAAAAGGAAGGAGAAAAAAGGCATTCGAAAAGATCCTTAAGTAATATTTTTTCCACTTCAAGTTCAATCGATTTCAAATTCATTAATTTGGTGGGTTACGCAGATCCAGACGTACACGTACAGCAAATGAAGTAATTAAATCGATTTACGTATTCCTTACGATTAAAAAAAAAACAAGAAAAAAAAATTTCAGATATGATTATAATACGTCAATAAAAAAAGAATGCCTCCCCCGTCCGTTCTGAATATACATTGGTACACAGAATAGTTAAATTGAAACGGAAAACGAAACGGTAAATTCGCGAATCACAGATATGGGATGCCGTCAATCATATAATTTTCTTTAGAATCCATACACACTCTCGTCACTGTATGCAATGTACAAGAAGAAATCTTCTTCATGATGTTCCTGTAATAAAAAGAAACAAAGAAAGAGTTAGCAATTGGCATAACATGTTATGAAAACATCGTCACCTCATGCATCTCATCATCCCATGCTATGAATCATCCTTCTAACTTGAAAACAATAACACTTTGAATCCACTCTCGAATCATTTGCTTGCAGACATACAAAAATATTTGCAAAACAGTCAAAGCATATAGTACAATAAAAAACAAAAAAATACTGCAAACTGCAATGTTATCGTTAAACAATTTATCGTCGACATTGTGACTTTGTGACGTTCAAAATGTCACCATTAAATATTTATATAGAACGTTATGACGTGACGTATCAACCTATCAACGCTTGCTTTTCATAAAAGTTATAGCAGCTAGTAATCAGTACTCGCACTGCCATGCAATTTGGGAAAAACTGCTAAACCTTACAGCATTGCATTGTAATTT
Organism: Harlomillsia oculata; assembly: GCA_019776145.1. Lineage (NCBI taxonomy): Eukaryota > Metazoa > Arthropoda > Collembola > Entomobryomorpha > Oncopoduridae > Harlomillsia > Harlomillsia oculata. The sequence continues at coordinate 5,830 of JABASF010003037.1, forward strand.
AATGCATCCCTTTAACTTTGTTACTGTAAGAAGGTCATTTTTCATTTGCCAGCTTCCTAACAGTGACACGCTCGTATAAAAAGTAACCAAGTTAATAAGACAATTAAAATAATGAACCTGGTAGAGGGATCCCATTGTGGCGGATGTGGGCGGGATGGCATTGTTAACGAAGAAGAAAAGAGCCTCTTCAGGACGCAGATGAATGCGTTTCCGAATCAAAAAGTAGAATTGTCCCACAGTCAAATCCGAAGGAACGAGGTACTTTTTCTTATCCAGATCACCAATCCGGGCCTTCGGAGCCTTCTCAACAATGACCTAATTGAAAACACAAACCATAATCCATTAAAATCATCTTTTATCTCACATCTCCCATCCGTCTACCGTCTACATTTCATTAACGTCGTTGTTTGTGTTCACAAAAATCAATAAAATTATTACTAATTACGCTACAGATTCATTTCCACAACTCTCGACAAATTACGTCGCATAGTCGTAAATGAATTCGCTGGGGAGTTGGGACAAAATGTAGACCAAGCAGGAAATCAATCATAAATTAATAAAAGGTGAACCAAATAAAAATGAGGATGACGACTTACAGGAACTCTGTCTGGGTACTTGCGACGAATCTTGTCCCCTTCAGCCTTCCTCTTTTCAAAAGGATATTCTTCCTTGTAAAGAAACTTCATTTTCGAAATATTCTTCGTTCTCTTCGAATTATGTTTCAAAAACAATCAGATGATTTTGCAGATTCAATTTCCAAACTGCGAACAAGTTGAGGTTGAGAGCAGACCAGACACGAAACAAAAACAACACCTTCCACAACAAGCAACCACACCAAAATTGTGACTATATGGAATCAAACTGCATTATCATCTGAGGAGAAAGGCAATCTTCAATGGCAAAAGCAAAGGGGCGAATATAGCGAAAAGGGCTCAAGGTGGAGGGCGTACGAATTAAATTCCAAGTCAGCTGATTGCTTTTTTAACGTGTGGACAAGTTGAATTCCTTAAAATGCAATTCTGAAAGGTTAGAAGGATGAGAATATTGTAGGAAGCCTTTTTGCGTATTGCGATTTGCTGTGACGAGGACGAAACGAAAAATGACTCACTTTTCGTGTTGTGCCTTCCACATTTTGCTTTGCAAGCAGAGTCAGAATCACAAGACAAGACCCAACGCTTTGGAGACTATGAAAAACGTTTTTCGACGATGCGACATGAGATGCGACTGCGAAGGGAACGATATGAACGATAAAAAAGCGTCAACACTTATCGAAAATGTAAAAATGTGCAGGTTAAAAATAACTTTGACGACCGTAAATACAATATTATAATGATAATGAAATACGTCTGACGGTCGTACGACTAGATTTTGGTTTGTTTGTTGTATATAAAATATTTTTTGGTATTTATTTTCGTTTTTTAAAAACATTTTTTTTTGTATTAAATAATGTTACAATCATAATTCAGCATCAGCGAAATCAGCATACATACTAATAGCACGCTCTCAGTAAAAGTTTTGAAGTATAGATAATTTTGCAATTGATCGTATTTAAAAGCATAGGAAAACAAACATTTTGAAATCATAACAGACAGGCAACAAACATCACATCTCAGATCAGTGGTATTTTTTGGCTTCTTCTTCATTCTTTTTTTTTTATAAAAAAAGCAAACTTATATGGAAATGTAAAACGAAGAAAGTCGCATAACAATATTCAGCTCAAGGAGTTTCATAATTTAAGCTTATTTTAAAGTTAAAGTCCATTTTACAAACATTCATATAATGGAATCTTTGGTTTTGAAGCAATAAAATATAGGAACAAACACCGTCGTTCTTTTTGTTGTATAAAAATTAGCAATTTCTTATTCGGTAACTTGGAGTTTAGCGTTTAATGCTGCCAGATCTCTGTGAAATTACAAATCAGTATGTTGTGGTTAGTCATCGTTCCAGGAAATGAGAGTTAAGCATTGACTGTGTAATCTAGTTTTATTATAATTTTACCTGGCATCTACAAGCTTGGTCAATTCTGGTTTATCCATAAGATGTAAAGCCATCCGTAAAGATGACCAAATGCTGTCAGACAGGCTGGCATTTGAAGCCGTGGAAGCGTCAACTGTATCTTTGGCCGCATTTTGGGTATTTAAGGAAGTCAAGAAATGCTCGCCCGCCTCTCTACAGCCATAAAAGTGACAAATATAATATTATATAGCTTACTTCGTTTAATTTGATTGATTGACCAAAAACATTGTCATTTTTATGTATTATCGTACTTGTAGGCACCCAAATTGACACATGCAATTCCTAGATTGTAGCGTGTTCGGATGAATCCAGGTGAAATTTCAAGCGCCCTTCTATACGCACTTATCCCATCTGCAGGATTTCCACCGTTTGCTAAAGTTGCTCCAAGACGGTTCCATAGTAAAGAATCCTATGTGCAATTCGCAATGGAACACATTCTAGTAATTCTTATGCACTTTGGGATTAAGGTTATCAGGAGGATGTGCTCGATTACAAAGCAAGAAAACTTACATCAGGTGTAACGCTAAGCGCAGCTCGAAAACAATCGGCCGCCTTATCATTTTCCGAACCCAGGTGAAATAAAATTCCAAGAGCACATTGCACATCTGGGTCAACGTCTCTGGTCGGATTTAGGCGAGCAGCGTCGATGAACAGCTTTTGAACGTCTGCTAATTCACTTCTACAAGTAAGAAATTCGAGATTTAAGTAACAGAAGTGTAAAATTGACGTCATCGAACAATGCAATAATATAGCAACTGGAAACTTACGAAGGCAGAATTGAGCTGGTAATAGGTACTTCGTTTATCTCTTGAGGAACTAATGATGAGTATTTGGGATTTAGTTTTAGCCAAGTCTGTCGGATATAATTACAAAAATGGTCATATATATTACGTTAAGAAAGTAAGAGCTAAGATTTTAAAATATTAAAACAAAGAAAACGATGATACCTTTAGTCTATGGCATGCCTGCAGATGATATGACTCATTTGTAAGAGAAGCACCCAAAGTCATCATTGCAGTCAAATTGCTAGAATCGAGTTCAAGGCACTTGTTCAAAGCAGATATCGCAGGCTTATCATTCTCGTTCTGAGCTTGACTCGTTCCCAAAAGAAGCCAACACTCAGGATTCTCTGGGTATTTTTGTGCTGCAGCTTCAAATAACAAAACAGCACTTGGTATTTCTCCAGCGAGAAGCCGCCGCTTTCCTTCCTCCAACGGATCCATGGTTTCTTCAAAAGGATTATTTTCGGCAAACTTGTAAGGTTGGTCCATTTGGGTTTCCGGTTGTGTCAACCACGGATGTCCAATAATTGCATCTTTATTAGCTAACTGCTCCCATGATTTTTGTAGGTTTTGCCAAAACTCTTCTCTCTCCCCTTTAGGTTGACCAATAGCACCAAAATTTCCTTCTTGAGCTGCAAACTGTTCACTCCAGTCAACATCAGACGCATCCTCACCAAACTGCTTCGCATACTCAGCAGCCCATTGATCATCAGTAGAGCTTTGTCCAGCACCAGCATTCTGATCAAGAGTAGCTTTTCCAGTACTCAACTTTTCTACAAAGTTCATGAAATCCGTAGCCTTCAATTGTGGGTCATGGACATTCTTCAAAAGGTCATCAGCAACACTCATCAATTCCGTCTTCTCTTCCACCGCTGTCGGGGTGTACTCATTGGTCCACTTGTCATCCTGGAGCAATTCCCGAGCCGATGGCATTGCACTCGCAGTTTGCCCAACTGCAACTCTTTGAAAATCTGGATCCCAACTGGGTTGAGCGTACAATTCTGAGAATGACGCCTGCTGTGACGGCAAACTAAAATTCTCTCTCGATTGCTCCCAAACTGGATCCAAATCTGGAGAAAAATAATCACCAGCCCAAGCTGCTCCTCTCACACGAACTGTATGCTCATTCTTCATAAATTGCTCAGCCCAATCTCCATGTGCCGCAATTTCCGCAACCATCGGACCTGGGATCGGTCCTTTCTTTTCAATAGACTGAATTTCATTCAACAATGTATCCATTCGGAATGTTGTAGGTGGAAGTAAAGCCATGTCCTGCCCAGCAGCGTCCAAAAATGGTTGAACATGCTATCAAAAAAATAAAGCAGTAAATAATCTCATCTAATATCGAATTACATGAGTTTGATATTTTTTATAAAATCCAGAAATATAATTTACCTGACCGGAAGCACCGATAAGAGGTGCGGGTCCAAGACCGGCTCCAGCTGCTAATGATTCTTGAGTGAAATGTGACGCAACTTTCAACACTGGGTTAAGTTGCCCACAATCCCCGTCCAGAAACTCTCGCATTGCCATTTTGCTAAATACAAAATTTCACAACTTCTTCCCTTGTACAGTAAAATTGAAACACTGGGATGATCAGGTCAGATGTATCCGTGTATCAAATGTGTTGTATAGTCGTGCTCCAGTCAACAATGCCGTACAATCTTCATATTACACCGAACCACAACAAAACAATAGGACAAGTCAGAAAATATGTCAACAAGACTTCCAGAGACAACTTCTTAAACAACAAAACCCATCAGTCCAAAAACGATCAAAACTCCTCAAAGTGTATCCACTGTAAAAAAAAACACAACCCTTTAATTTATACTGATTAAAATAATTTGAAAAAACAGTTACAAACAATTTAAATGTACAGCGTACCATTATCAGACGATAACAACCGACTCTCGAATACCGAAACTCGGTCACGAGTCACCGCACAACCTTAACGATTTGTCGTAAAGTGATTTTTTATGGGTTCATAATAATTTAATATTTTCCCTGTACCACGTCAGCACAGCTAGGTTAAATTACGTAATTTTGACACATTAATTAAAATTCAATTCCACTGTAACAATGAACCTCTTCCAATCTATCGTCACGTCGTCCTCCAGACGATACGAGCCACGAGAACGAAAAGATCAAAATGACTCTGACCTCCTAACACTGATGATAATACTAAAATTCACATTCAACCACGTTATCTTTCTGCAAAAAAAATTGCAGATTATATCCTCCTCTCCAATATTAAAACTGGACAGTTAACATTAACACCACCCCAATGCAAAAATTCCAATTCCCACGACTTTACGACTGTACGCTCAAAATTCATCTATGCCCACTTTCCCTTTGGGAACTCCCACCTTTCACGTTCATTATGGACTTACGTGTACACAGCCTTGGTACAGCCTAAAATGCATTGGGTAAGGTACGTAAACCAACGTTTTTCTATACGAGTTTTCCGTACGATTTTGCATTACATATTTTAATGGATTTCACTAATTCACATAAATGTTCAAAATTGATGGGAACTCGGTTTTTAATGCTTTACAGGTCAAATAAGGGCAAGGGAATTGTTCGATTGTTCAGGTCATGAAGGTTACTTTATCCAATTTGTGCGCAGTTAATAGGCCTGAGAAGGAGGAATCATGCGTTTGCATTCCGGCTCCGCCGCGTGGACGTTCGAACGATTCTGGAATTTTTTACTTATAAAAGAAGTGGCGTAGAAGTGAAGAATAAAACGCAGTGACAACGGATTACGTAATCATTTGGATCATGCCGAAAATTATTGCGGATAAAGGATATTCCTGTCTTCATTGTGAATATTGAGCGTTGGTAAGTGAATTTTAATGTTTGGTAGAACATTTAAAATGGTTTTTGAATTTTGATTCGATCGTGAATTTGACTTCCCGTAATTGACAATTTGAAAGTTCGGATGTGCAACGTATTACGCATACCTTTGTTCGGAAACTGATTTTGTGTACTGTTTGTTTTGGCTTTTGTCAGGTAACGAATTCAGGGATTGCAAAAGCGGACACACTTGCCGTTATTATAATCGTGGTTTTCAGCTGACATTACAGCTGTTTGAAAAAGTGACATTCTTTTAGTTTTGACTAACTGCGTTTTTGAAGCTGCCATTAAAGTCATTACGATGATTTCCACACGTTTGAGAAGTGTTCCGGTCCTTCCGGTAAAGCCGATTGCGGTGTTAAGGTGTTTTGCGACGGT
>JABASF010003038.1:0-11858 GCA_019776145.1 Harlomillsia oculata
TTTGACATGCTGCTAACAAATAGAACTGCACAAGGCGAAGACACATCTCATGAAACGATGGTAGCTCGTGAAAAAGTCTATTATTTGGATCATGTTTGCTCCACTGCGAGCAGTTTCAGCAGGATTTTTAATTTCACTTCATCAAATGGGAGAGTGGACAAGAAAGTTTTGAAACTGAGTCAGTCAGAAGAAATTCAAATGGCTAAACATGGGCAAACTGACGTGGCTACTTTTCTAAAAGAGGTTTTTGAAAACAGTGTTTCTTTATTTGCTTGTCAATGAAATAGAAGACGAAATTAACCTATTTAGTTGGTTTTACCAATTTAAAATGCATTTGTGTACTTAACTTTACCAGGCGTCACAGCCTTGTAGTTCCATGCTCAAATTGTGTGTTTGGCAAGATCGCGTTTATAACTGCTCTGACATTTTCAATCCAATTGAAACACATTATGGAAAGTGTTGCACTTTTAATATGGTTCCACAAACTTTGTTACATCGTTTCCGGTACATTTGCCATTATAAAGCGAATTCTATACAAAACTTAAAGTAAGATGGTTAATGGTGACCCATGTTAATTGGTACGGAATTTCATCGTCTTTCTAGAAATGACAGCCGAGATTCTGCAAAGGAAGTAGGAGATTGGGCTAAATGGGATTATGAAAGAGAAGGCTTTCTTCGTGATTGGGAAAATGATGTATTTCCTCGACGGCAAAAACGAGCAGGAAAATCATCCGGATTGTCCGTTCTGATTGATCCAGATTTGCCCGAATATTTTTGCACTTCTTCTGATTCTGTTGGATTCAGAGTAAGATCGCCAGATCGGCTATGTATATACTTGCATGAAACGTGATTTTAAGGATTTCAATCAACAGTTTGATTACTACAGCTGGCTACTCATGTCAGTTTGGATGTTCCCCATATAACTGACTTTGGTCTTGGAGTTCGCCCTAATTCCGAAGTGTTTCTCAATGTCCGTCCAGAAATCACCCTTGCAGATCAAACCATAAGAGATTTCCCTAAGGTTTAAAGTTAAACATAGTAAAAACTGGGCTTTAGCATCGTATTTCCTATAGTATACTCGTTGTTTACATAATCGGTCGTCTACATTCATTTCTAGGAAAAACGCAAGTGTTACATGGAAGGTGAATTCAGCCTTGGCTACTACAATTACTACACATCATGGAACTGTCTTGATGAGTGCATGGCTAATCTGACATTTCAACAGTGCAGTTGCGTTCGTTATTACATGCCAAGTATGTAAAACAATATATAAATTCTCAGACTGAATTTAATAAGGATTTCCTGTAAATCAGTTACTTTCCATTTCATTTTCATAGGAGATGATGAACGACCACTTTGCGGCCCTACAAATTACGACTGTGTGGAATCTGTTAGAAGTGAGTCACATTGCCTTAAATAAGAGAATGTGATTATGAGCATTGGTTGATGAGCTACTACGTTCCTTATGAAATGTTTTTGTTTGGATAGAGCAATCATTCACGACGGGAATAAAAGATTTATGCGACTTGTGTCTCCCAACGTGCACCGAAATACAATACGTGACAGAGTCCAGTGCAACTCCAATTCAAAGGGATCCATTACTTTGGACCGATGAATTCAATGTCACCGCAGATTGGTATGTCTTTCGGATTTCAAATCACTTCAAATTGAATTCAATCAAATGGTTGTTGTAATTGTGATTAATGTTATTCAAACAGGGCCAAGCGAAACGTTTCGATTGTGCATGTTTATTTCGGTCAAGATACAACATACGCAAGATCAAGAAATCAGCTTTATGGAATTACTGATTTAATAGGTACTTTTAATTACGAATTCACAATACATTGCTTGATGAAGCGGGACATAATTTGAAGCTGTAAACGACATTATAATTTTGCTCGTTAGCAAACATTGGTGGGATCATGGGCCTTTGTATGGGATTCTCAGCTCTCAGCGTCGTTGAGTTGGTCTATTTGTGTACTCTTCGAGCGTGGTGCCGGGCGAGACGTCGAAGAAAGCAAAGATCTAAATTCACCCCAGTACAACTTCAATCTGTACAAACAATCTCGTCCAAAGTTCAAGAAACTACCAGTGCTATGTAAATGTAAACCTCTGCCAAATCATTTCTCTCCACCTTGAAACGGTGACCGAAATAATAAATACAACTACACATTGAAACTATATTTAAGCAGTGCTATAGTGATTCATTAATGACTTCCCGCTTAATTGCATCATGTCATCGTCAGTCTATAAAGTTCATATTCCAGATTATGTACATAAAACTGCCCAAATAGTTGACCCGAAAAATGGACATAGGTCATAGTTTTTTAATCACTGTAATTTTGTCATTTATCATTATTTCTTTCAATTTCTCGAGTGCTGAAGTCCTAAATAATCATGATCGCACATTGTCAACTAATGAAATCGAGGAAATTCCAGAGAATCATGTGAAAGCAGACGGTCCGTTGCAACCAACAGGAACTCCTTGTGACCCAGCATTCACTCGTCCGTGCAAGCGCATTGAGGACAACTGCGTTCCAAATCCAAGGAACCCTTTTAATGCCTATGACAATTTATGCTTGCCAGCTAAAAATATTTACGACCAGTTTATACCGTCGAAAACATTGTTTTATGTTCCACTGAAGAGTCCGAAACATTTTCCAACCTTACTAGAAGGAAGAAAACGTTCAGGACTCAACACTAAGTCAACTACGAACAATAAACAAAATCTTGAAGTGGACGAAGGAGATGTAAAAGAAAGTTTCAAAAGAGAAGCCATTTCCGTCGTAGAGGGACGTGGCATCAACAAAGGATCTAGAAATGTGAACAATAGTGCACCGCATGGAAAACAGCAGGAAACTCATCACATGATGTGCATTCCAAACGATTCGGTCCGAGAAGTTATTAAAGACGAACGGACAACTGAACAAGAAAAGAAGGAATATTTAGAAGATTTTCGGGGAAAAATATGTATTTATGAAAACTTGCAAACTTGTCACGTTCTTCCCGATGCCAGGAGTCAACCATTTGCAAAATCAGAGTGTCGTTGTATTGAACCTCTCATTATGATCGATGAGATGTGCTACGTTGTACCCAATGCAGGACTAGCAAGCAAGTGCGATAAGAAGTATTTGTTAGTCACAGGAGACTTGAATGATGAACCATCTTTGCAACCCAATTGTGTTCCTCATGCAGAATGTTCAGCTACTGAAGATGCAAATGACTTCAAATGTCAATGTATCGAGGGGACAACTCATATCAGAACGAATCATTCGTGTGTCCCGGACATTTATTGGGGAAAGAACAGCTCAAACACTTCATTTCATGTGAACTTAATTATTTTGTCATTTACAATCATTATGACTCGATTATTTGAATAAACAACTAGCTCTCGCTTTGTAGAATAAAATTAAAAGTAGAAACCAACAATCAAAAGTCAAAGACATTACAAACAAACTTTCATTTCAATAAATGCAAACATTTTGCTTCCATTATCTCCGACAACAATACAATTGCGACGAATCGATAGTTTGCAGTTCGTGATCCATTACTACCGTCATGGAGCATACCTTTTTGGTGAAATGATATGGCATTCGAAACTTTCCAGGTGGACATTCCCTTTTTCCACATTTTTCCCAGGAACAATATTCAGGACGACAGCACAACGGCCGTTGTGCAAATATTGAAGACTTTGGTGTGCAAGGTACTTCTCCGACCTTGTCGTATAGAAGGGGACATTTATGAAGACATTTGTCCCAAATACAAGCAGCCTTTTCGATTGGGGGTTTAGGTTTAACAAGATAGTAACTCTGAGCTGAAATCATTCCGAGAAATACAACTGTCACAAAACAGATTAGCAAACACGGAATAAGGGCACGTGTGCTCATTGCTTAATAGTTAGTTAAGAAAACGGATTGTTGTATATGCTGAATCTGTAAAAGAGTACATGAAGATGAACTATTCAAGATCTAACTTCCAACTTCAAAGATTTTTAAAAATGTTTGAAAATACTTACAGTAGCAAATTAATTACTGCTCCAAATCCAAATATAGCTGCTACTGACGAACTATTATCAGGCTCTCAGTAGAGTTGCATTGGCAAATTGGCATGAAACGCAGACAGTACTGAGGAAGGCTGAGAATTTGTTGCCTTTAATATAACTTACTAATAGCCGGAAGAAACCATTAGAAATAGGAAGTATTAATATATGCTGGCGCATGAACGTTCAATCTTCAATATCAAGAAGATCATTTCACAGTCATTGTCTACTGTATTACAAATTGACAGCAGCTAATAAAGTAAAATGTGCCTCGTTACGTCGTTACTCGTTACCGTCTTGCATCTTGCGTTTAGTTGGATAAACGGTGTGCTAATGCAAAAACCAAAGTGAAAGTAAGTAAAGTGGCTCACTTTACCCCTTTAAGTTAGAATAGGGTGCGTAGTGGTTTTATGGTTAATTGGTTAATGAGTTAATGCCAAATCTTGGAAAATCTCATTCATCCAAGTGTGACTATGAGATCATTAAGATGCGACATGGCCATTCCTGTCTTGTAGCTAGTTGAATGCAATAATGATGAAAGGATAATGATTTAGTGATAGGACTTGATACTATTATGTATTATCACAATGAAATAATCGCATTTACTAGTACAAAAAGCGCAGGGGTGCTTTCAATTACAATAAATAGTTCACAATGAAACCAATATCAACGTTAATTAAGACTTAGCACCTTTTGACTTCGATCTCGAAGAAGATGAGCTCTGAGATGAAGAATGTGATAATGCTCCTGGTCCCGGAGTGGTGCTATTCATTTCCGCAGTGTAGAAGATAGGACGTAGAAATGCAAATTTTCTTGAACCGAAAAGGCCTGCTACACGGCTTACTCCTTGTTCGGAATGTAGCTGGACGTACATTTCCTTCAATTTATATTCCATGGAGCGTAGAAATACTTTGAGGAGCATTTTGATACGACGTGGCGTAATGGGCCACTCATATTGGTTTGGTACAGGGCAGTCTACTTCGGATTCAAAATAAGAAAACAATGGAAACCACACTTTTGTTCGTTTGGAATCACGAGCCATGAGTGCTTGATTGTTAGCCAGAGTGTGATAATACAAGAACAGACGGGATGTTATGTAAAAAGCGATGAACACGTCGATGCTGTAATGCTCATGTGCTGCCAAAATGAAGAAAATTCCGAACATGTTCAGTAGCCAGCTGAATGTATGAATAAAATAGAGACGTCTTGTAGTATCTGCAATGAAATCAACATAATCAATAATCAATATTATCAACCACAAAATTAATCTTCTATTAAGAGCACATAAACTATAAGAAATATGAGTAACTACGAACATTCAGTGACGAAGAAGTTGAGCATTGTCAATGCAACAGTGTGTCCACTGAACATGTAGTCACCACAGGTTCGAACGCCTTGAATACTCATCCCTGCTCCTTTCCAAATCAAGTACGCGTTGTACAATCGACTCACCCAGTCTCCATAAGGCTAATACAAAACATGACAATTAATTATTAGATCAATGAAAAGCACGACAGTTAAAGTGTCAGCTAATAAAATTAACTGATCAAGATAACAGTACGTGGTCTGCAGGGAAGTTGAGATCAGGGGATCTTACTCGAGGATTACATTGAAGGTGCGTGCCGGGCACACTTAAAGAAGTGATGAGCATTGTAAAACATCGAAGAAGGAACACGGTTCCCGATAACGCAAAGAAACGGCGTAACAAAATGAAACGATGCTTGTGGAAAAACAAAACACCAACCCAAATACAAAATAAAACAGTGCCCGTCACCTAGAACAAGAAAAACAATTATTTTTAATATACAATTACTACAACCCTATTACATTCATTTTCGACTATTCTACTGTAAATTAGATGAATAGTGATAATGAGACTACGCACCTCGCACATTTCGAATGCCCATGGGATATGTGGCATGTTGTCCAAGAACAAATCCGGTAGTGGAGGATATTTTTCCATATCCGGGACCCTATCGTGAACGATAACCATGACCAATGCAGTAATCCAAGTGACGACAAATACGTACGCCATTGCAAGCAGAGCTTTACAAAGTTCGGGTTTCAAATTCGATGGATTTCCATTTTTCAATACTACATTTTTCAATTTCGCAGATTTCTTCCCCTTCGATGCAGCTGAGTTGTTTCCACCGTCAATCTGACTAAAGAAATGAGCAGCGTGCCCATCGTCTTCATTCGAATCGAGCATGGAGGATGAATAATACTGATCATCTTTCAATAAGCGACGTTGTGTTGGAGTGTCTACAATCCTCGGACTCTGACCTTTACTCTTCTCGTATTCATTTTCCGAAGAAGATGCCCCAGGCTGCTTTTCAGCTACAACATGTCGACTTCGATGTTTGAGTCGACGCTTTCTTGCACCAATAGCATGTTTAACTGAAAGCGAACAGTCATCATCGCCGGACTGATGTAGAGTATCACCAGCAGGTCCATGAGCATACGTAGTTGTCGGAGTCAAAAGACCAAGAGGAGTTGAAACACCACGACCTTGTCCACTGGAAACTGGACCAGCAGCAACAGACATAGTTATCACTGAAGGAATATCACGATGTGCTTGAGACTGCTCTAGTTGTAATTGCAAGATGTCATAAAGTAAACGCTTTAAAGCCCCAAGTGTCTGGAAAACCAAAAGTAATCAAAAAATCAACCACCCAATGAACAAATTAGTTTTAAAATTGAGCAATCAAAAATCCAACACTTACCACCGTAGACCTGGTTGTTCGTTGCTGAGACCCACGATTATCACAATGTAATCCAGCACCGGAATTTAACAATACGGTTTTCAAATCCTCTTCATTCAAAAGTAAGAGTGCTCGACCATCCACGCCTTGCTCATGCACCAAAATATCAACAAGGTCAGCTGAATGACCTTTCTGTTTGGTAAGAAATTTATAAACATCTTCTTGAGTCCAATCACACACTCTGACTGAACAAGTCAACCCAAAGCCATCTCCGTCATTTTCAGTGACCATCACTGTAGGTTTCCTAATATTAGAGTTGTCAAAGCCAAAGCACTCCTCCATTATGTGTACTATAGTCTAGTTAATAGTCACCATGAACAATCCTGTAATTTCAAAACAAAACTCTTATTTCCCCATTTTCTATCAAAACTGACTATATATTCACTTCAGTTGAACAAAAAATACACAAAAATACTCACCTTTTTTGAAATTGTACTAATATTGATTATTATTACATGTTGATTTAGATACTTTTCTGAGCAACTGCGCAAATGAGTAAAACTTGAAGGAAATGTTTAATTATTTGTATCGAATCTATTACAAATCACTAAATCAACATCACGCAATAAACAAATACGTCACTCAGCTTTCGTGAACTCTTGGAATTCCAATTAAAATGTTTTTTGTCTCAATTTCGTCACAACAGTGTGACTCACCCAAAGGGTGGACCACAGTCCTTTGAGAAAACCGCGGCGAAGTTCCTTGCTTGTCTTATAGCCTGAGCAGAGCATGGCCTGAGCCATATGATGCCAAAAATGCAAATAATTCTAGTATTTTGGAATTTGGATTGGACTCACCCCTCAATTTCAGATCGGCGTCAGGTTTTTAATGGTCACGTCACAATAAAATGCTTCTTTATGAAATATTATGATTTCTTTTTTAATTAAAAATCTTCTTCAGTGTTCTTACATTCTATTTATTACCAGCCATAAGCTATTATTACAGTATCACTTCTGTGGTTCTGGTTGACAAAATGACACACGGAATGTTTTTGCAAGTTCCTCGCCTCACACATCTCACAATAAATTATAAATATCATCCGAAGAAAAAACCAAAAGTTTCTTCGTTTAAAGTTGTTGGGAATTTTTATTTGCGTTCAATTAAACGTGCTTTAAATGGACGAGGAGCGACGGTGAACCCATCAACAGGCTCAATACTTGGAATAGGTTCTCCTTCAGGAATGCTCAATTCAAAACATTGCATCATGCATGTAAAAAACAAGAAATATTCCTGGCGAGCCAAGGATTCTCCAAGGCACATCCTCTTTCCTATAACAGAATATTGCAAAATTGTATCAACAACCGAAACTACAAAGTGTTTGGAAGTTGTGTCTTAACAATGTCACGTACCCAAGCCAAAAGGAATGACCCTATCAGATTTGACAAACTGTCCAGATTCATTGAGATGTCTTTCAGGTCTAAACACTTCAGGGTCTCCCCAAAATTCGACATCTTTATGGACTGAATCTAAGTTTATCATCACCCAAGTGCCCTAAAAAGTTGTCAACATTCAGCCTAAATTATGTTAATCATTAATCATCAATAAAACATTTAAAAGTAATCTGACACGTGTAATCTGACCTTGGGTAACGTGTATCCCCGGAGTTTCGCTTCTTGCAAAGTGTAATGTGGAACGGTGAACGGGGCTACGCTGGACACACGCGTTATCTCAGCTAGACAGATTCATTGAGATGTCTTTCAGGTCTAAACACTTCAGGGTCTCCCCAAAATTCGACATCTTTATGGACTGAATCTAAGTTTATCATCACCCAAGTGCCCTAAAAAGTTGTCAACATGCAGCCTAAATTATGTTAATCATCTATAAGACATTTAAAAGCATTAGTATGCGTGTTATCTGACCTTGGGTAACGTATATCCCCGGAGTTTCGCTTCTTGCAAAGTGTAATGTGGAACGGTGAACGGGGCTACGCTGGACACACGCGTTATCTCAGCTAGAACCGCTTCAATGTATGGTAAACTGCAAAATACGATTAGAATTAAATTATAGCTTCAATTTAAATGTTCATTGATTACAATAAATTGTAATGCAATGATGAGCAACGTACTTGGCACGATCGTCGGAAGAAGGAAGTCGATTTTTACCAACGATTCTGTCTAATTCTTCATGAACTTTTTGCTGTATGGTAGGATTTCGAATCATATGCAACATTGCAAATGCTAACGAATTGCTGGTGGATTCAGCCCCAGCGGCGAAAAGATCATTGCAAACAGCCTTCAATTGCTCTTCTAAAATGTTTGAATTTGAACACATAAGATGAATACAACTTAATTATTAATTAATTAAACAGAATGAATTGAATTTCATACTTGAAAAACTGGATGACGACAACTTTCCCTCATTCTCAAGTCGCTCCATTTCTTTCAGGTACTCATCCACGAAATCTCTAGAGTTGGCAGGATCTCTAGTCTTTTCGTGCTCATCAATAGCTTTATCCAACAATTGATGAGTTCCTAAAATTCCACTGATGAGTTTTCCCCAAACACTTCGGAAAACCGGGAAATGTTTCAAAAACGGGTAGTCATTAATTAGGTTGGATAAAGCTCCCCCGGAACGAAATCCGCGTGCCACTTTTTGGAGTAATGTATTGAATTCCGCGTCATCGTGATCGTATCGTTTTCCACTCACCATAGCCCAGAGTACATTGATAATACTGACACTAAACGCATTGGCCATTTGAACAACACCATCAGGAGACTCCTTCATTTGTTTACGTAATGATTCATGACAAGCTTCAACCTCTTCATGCAAAAGACCTTCAATGCTCGTCTTCCCAAATCCAAAGTCTCTTAAATGCCTCAACGAGAAACGACGCTGTTCTTTCCATTCGTCTCCATTTGAAAACATTTGCCCATTACATTTTCCTTTGAACAACTCCTGCAGGATTTTCAAAGGTGGTCGACCCTGGAACTCATCCCTATTGAGAACCTCTTTAACATTTTCGTATTCATTTACAATCAAAGTGAGGTTTTTGCCCAAATGAAGTCCAACCAATGGACCATAGATATTTGACAATTTTCGAAGAGCTGCGAAAGCACTTTTGTCCAGCTTGATAATTGAAAATAATGCACCAAACACCGGAATTCCGGGTGGACCTGATGATATTGAAGAAAGTCCATGAATTCACCAAATTCAAGAAAAACTGAACCAAGAACGACTTCAAAAACTGTAAATTCTTACCTGGTGGAAATCCATGCGGTTTTCGGGGAAAACAGTACCACAGCAATGTGGCCAAAGCCACCAAACCCAATATGACTGCTGAAAACATTACTGATCCACTGTCGTCCTTCGACGTACACAGAAAACTAACACTTTAAATGTCCAGTACAGCACTAACAACACACAATGTTATCGTGTATCGCTCGTTCTCTTCCAAGGTTGAATATGCTTTCATAAGCACAACTCGTATACAAGGTGTGTAACGTCCAAGGATTTTGCATCATTCATTAACAATCATACAGAGATATAGACAAAAAATCACGGCAAAAAGGCATGCAGAACTTAGTCATGCTGCGACGCGACGCAGGTCTAACCAAATGCAATTCAAATGTATCAATTTTATTACCAAACCCAATGTAAATGCAAGTCTATAATGCATTTCAACTTTGTACAGGGATCCCAATTTTTCATAATAAAGTGCTGAATTTATGATGATTTTATTTACATGGAATGGGACAGTTAAACACGTCCTAAAGAGATACTCAACCAACAACAATCAGTCACCTGAACCTAAACGTTGCAAATTACTGTTACAATTACAAGTCACAGGGAAAGAGCACTTGACAATTATGTTCACTGAGCCCAAGCAAAATGGCACGCAAGTGTCTTCCCCACGTCATCCACGTCTGCGAAGTCCCGTTATCTGTTTCCATTGACCAGTAAGACGCCCAAGCACTGTAAATATTTTACTGTTTTAGTTCAACTACAATAAATATAATTGTCTTATAATGTTGGTACTACTGATCAAAAAGGAACCTAAAAGAAGGCATTGCGATTTGAAATCCATGACCGATGACTCGCGACTGATGATTACTGTCGCAAAGTATCCTATTAGCACATTTGGATTCAGCGGTGCTGTTTAAGGCATTCAGTGAATTCAAGATTTGCCGTGACATGGTGTCCATAGCTGACCATGGGTCAATAAATAATTCAAAGCCAGTCCTTGTTGATCTTTTGCTACGTTTGCTACCAGGTTTCATTTTCCGTTCTTCATCTTCAATTTCGTCGTGGTCGATATCAACTTCCCCGATTCTTCCTACAGCATAAGAATGAACTCCAGTTCCAGAAACAAAGGTCAGATCTTGAGGCATAATGATATGACGTTCAGGTTCTGTGGGTCCTGTTCCCGTTGCAGTTCCAGTCATTGTCATTGTTGGGGCTGGAGTAGGAGCTGGAGTTGGAGACGGTGTCGGACTGTGTGTCGGTCTTGGAAAATTGGTGACCATCGTAATCCCTCCAGTAGTAGTTGGTAATGTAATGATATTACTGCTGCCACTCTAAACCATTTTACAGGGTAAATGATAAACTTTTACTGTTTTTTAAAACAAGATTAATATCAAGTCAGTATCAGCATTACCGAGAAATAATTGAAAAAGAAATAAGCAAGGAAGAATCCCATAGCTAGCAGTGCTAGACCTGCCAAAAGTAGTTCCAGTAATTCTTTCAGGCTCAGGTCATCCTTTTCCGGTTTGTGGACCTCAGATTTCCAACCTTTTGACCAGCCCCATCCGGAATCATCTCGATGATGATGATAGTGGTGATCGCTCGGCGGGGGAGAAGGATGAGGAACAATGATATGTTCATATATACGATGAGTTTGATGAGACTTTTTATGTTCATCCGTCTGTACTACTGGAGGATGAGGATACACTACCCCTTTCTCACTGTAAGTGTCAAATGGAATATAATATGATTCTTTATAGTCCACTTGACTTGCTACCGGAAGAGAATCTTCTTCATTTGCAAGTGCCTTCTTATTCTTTAACTTGGTCGATTTCCCCTTCCTATTCAACTGTTCACCTCGTTTCTCCTCGCTTTCA
>JABASF010003039.1:0-11853 GCA_019776145.1 Harlomillsia oculata
CCTCGACTATCATAAAAGTATTTTTCCTTGTGAGTCTGTGAAGTTGCATTTTGGGATCTATAATACGAGAGGAGAGGAGAGACACGAACCTCACTTTCCCGAGTCACCTTCTCGCTCTCAGTTGTCCTCTCTTCCGTTTTTAATTAATAATTACCATATTTCGTTATTGTTGCACTAACCAGTCACAAAAAAAACATCCAATCCATGCCCATATATGAACAAAAAGTTGTTTATATAGTATATAGTTAACAATTCTTGCATGATTCAGCAGTAAATTGTTATATACGTTCGTTGTATTTCACGTGGTATATTATTTTTTACCTTTATTCTCCCCTGGAGAAAGATACTTTTTGCAACCGGAGTAATTGTGTCCCATACAAAACTATAGTGGTTGTAAAATTCCATGGTGTAATAAGTTATTGTAACTACGTTCATAAAAACGTAGTTTGAGTATTTGTTACTATATTAGGACCACAGTATTTCCTCTTGTGTCAAAACGTGAGTCAGCGCAACGTGTTGTGTGTCATTCATTTTCTCACATTACAAAACCCAACCACTCAAAAACAAGGGGCTCTTTAGTTCATTTTTTGACAGTTCCCAATGTCTGTGCCAAATTGACATGCTCTCCTGTCATTGTACGTTTGTCATCGATTTGTGTCCCCGACATGTGATGACATAAAGGGACATAAAATATATAGTTTTTTACTTCTGTTACTTCCCTCTAAGTCTCCCTGAGTTTTGTTTCAGTTCTTTATACCATCTGTTTTTATGTCTTTCATCAGCTGTACAATCAATTTATAACTATCATTTATAATTCCTCTCATTTCATACAAGTGCAAATTGTATTTTTAACTGTGTAGTATATTATAATTCCTGTAACTTGTACACGAGTGTGTTAAAGCATTTAATTTAAATCTACACGTCACTTTCATCCTTGTTTACTATGGAGGATCCGGATGTCAATTCCAACCTTGGAATTTTAAGTAAGTCATACATTTTCTTCATTTCCGTCGTGCGTGCATTACATTGTGCTTTCGAATATGTCGCAAAAGTCACGACATTGTTCCATTATTTATGGTGTCGAAAAACAAGCTATGCTAGATCTAAAAGATGTAGATCGATTCATCCTTATATATTATATTGAGCGTATTGTCAACGCGTCAATTGAGATTACACCACGATGTTTGCTCATTAAATCGATGTCATTATTGAGGCGTATATAGTTTATTACGTAACATTTTCCCTAGTAGCTTTATTTGTTTGCATTCTTCGGTATAAGTAACGCATTTAGACTGGCTGGTATATATGATATTGTAATGTAACTATGTAACCATTATACTGCGGTATTTGAGTATTTGTATTGAAACTTGATATTATTGAGGCGAAGGCAAATGTTATTAAATCATGCTTTCCTTTTGTCCTACAAGTTGAGTCACAGTCTGTTAATTTAAGGCTTTGCGAATTATTCGCAGACCTCTACCTCTATCTACAGTAGACTATGCTTGCTTTAGTTATATTAGTATAATACGGTAATAATAATATGATAGGATAGGATAGGACGAACGAAAGGGACCTTTTGAGGTTGGCTATATAGTTATTCGCTACGGTTTTTATTGATCATTTACAAGGGAAATGGTGTATTTTGAATGATAATACACGATTTCAGTGTTTGACTGCATGCATGAGCAATGGAGAGAGAAGAAGAGAGAAAATGCTGATATATCCTACATAATAATATTAGTTTGCCAGTTAGTAATACACAACAGCAAAACTTTGGCTATTTGTGGTACTTAAGCTGAGTATTTCATGATGAAATGGTTCGTTTAGAGACCTTTACTGCGTAATCTAATATAGTGTGGTTGAGTGGAGCTGGAGTCTTTTCTTTTGGCACTGCCACATAAAGTCTTAGTTACTTGAGTTAGACAATGGAAGTGACTTTGTAAGGACTATGAGACATACATAATACATGGCCAACTTTTGTGAGAATTACGACAGGAGGATTTGACAGTTTCAGTCATGTCATGTCGTGTGGGCTTTTCCTACAAGTTTATGAGAAAGGTTTTATTGTCTGTTAATCTGATGACTAAAATTGCTACATTGGATTTATGATATTGGAACAGAGAGCGTTTATCACGAATCTGATACCGTCCGCGGGTTTACGGATGCCGCTAAGTACAGTTATGCTGCTTTATGTGCTCTTGCACTCAAGCAGTTGTATTCTGAAGACGATGCTCATCATGAATTCTCCCGACAATTGATTCAAAATGTCCGGTTTCATTTACAACTGCCAACTCACAGTGACGAAGTCATGCTCGCTCTATTTCGGGGAGAAGGAGCCCAAAGTGGAGATGTCTACGTGGACCTTGTGAAACAGGAAGGACACGCTTTCACATTCCTCATTGTTAAAGATCTCGTTTATCTTTCTGTCAAAGGAGGTACAAGTTTGAGTGATTTTCTCAATTAATCTGTTCTCTTTCTCCTTGTCTACTCTCTTGTAATTTGACTGTAACTATGTGGTTTCTCATATTCTTATCTTTATGCTGCATACTATAGGAGTTGCGTCTGGTAAATACTGCTTTGCTTATAATTCTCCTTAAAATAAAATTACTTTATTCAATCTTTTAGTTTGTTTCAGCAGATCCAAATATTACCTGACATTACCTCGAATATGGCTGTTTCTAACCGTTCGGTATACTTACTTTATTAGGTAAATACGATTCGAGAACTCGAGCACTGATACTTGGCGTTTCTAAATTTTTGAACATCCGTTCTGCCGTAGTCGAAATGATGGAAGAGTCAGCAGTAAAGTTCGTAACGGAAGAATGTGCTCCGAAGACAGAGTATGACATGTTTCCATTTCTTGCTTTCAAGCTCGTTATTCATAGTTGGCATTATGTAACGTGCTATTAAACTATTGTCCATTTAGGGAAGAAGAAAAAGAAGCAGTAAAACGAAAACGAAATCGTAAGATCAAGCGTTACGCATTGGTCGGACTAGCAACACTTGGAGGAGGGGCTATCCTTGGTTTGACTGGAGGATTAGCTGCTCCATTAATTGGTATGACTGATGGTTTGGTTATGTGATATTAATAGATTCGGATTGCTGCAATGTTGATTTGACGCACTGTCGGTACTGTTGCGATATGTGATCGTTGTAGCAGGTTACAACAGTACGTTGGCGCTGTTTAAATTACTAATGATATTTACTTTGTATTAGGTGCGGGTGTCGGCAGTGTTCTTGGAGGTGCCACCGCAGCGGCTTTGGGATCTACCGCTGGAGCCGCTGTCATTGGTTCACTTTTCGGTGTTGCAGGTGCAGGTCTTTCGGGTTTCAAAATGCAGAAACGAGTGGGGGAAGTGGAAGAGTTTGAGTTCAAGCCTTTGGGAAAAGTCCATTCCAAGTGAGTGAATTAGTGCCTTTTTATTGATCCCCAAATGGGTCTGTTGTAATGTTCACGCTGAGTCGAGTCCTTGTGGTTTAGTAATTTAATACAGTAGAGTGCATTTATCCAATGAATGACAACAGGAATCTGCACGTGGCCATTGCCGTGTCTGGCTGGTTGAGTGACGAGACTGGAGAAAAGGGGTTTTGGATTCCGTGGAAGAACTTGAGAATATCTCAGGAGCAGTACTGTATCATGTATGAGTCACAGTACCTTCTCGAGTTAGGACGTGCAATGGACTACCTACTGAGCTTTGCAGTCTCAATGGCCGCTCAGGAGGCCCTCAAACTCACAGTACTCTCTGGTACAGTAAGAATGTTATGACCACTTTATTATAGTTTTAGTTTCACTCCAAATCCAATACATCTTGTGAGTAACGGAAAATCATTACATTGCTTCAATTCAGGATTAATATCTGCGATAGCCTGGCCGGCATCTCTGTTGACACTTGCATCAGTATTGGACAACCCATGGGGTGTTTGTTGTCGACGATCCGCCCAAATTGGTCGTACTCTTGCTGACGTTCTACTTTCTCGCAGACATGGTAATCGTCCAGTGACTCTTATCGGCCTGTCGCTCGGAGCCCGCGTCGTATTTTACTGTTTGATGGTAAGTTCTTAATAGTAATAGATATGAAGAGATTAAATTGAAGATGCAGTATAGAATTAATTGTCTTGTAACTCAAAATTTGGTCTCTCAAATACAGGAACTCAGTCAACGGAAGGGTTCTGAAGGCATTGTGTTAGACGCAATTATGCTAGGAGCTCCTGTTACTGGAAGAGCAAGTAATTGGAGCACGCTGTCTCGGGTGGTTGCGGGTAATATTGTCAATGGTTATTGTTCTGGAGATTGGCTGTTAAAATTTCTTTACCGCAGCACAACTGGTCATTACAGGTAATTTATGGCTATTGTACATTTTTATATCTAACATATTTCCGTGTACTTAATAAGTATTAAGCTATGATTATATGATTATACAGGATTGCAGGGTTAGAGCCGGTAACCTGGCAGCACCACCGAATGCGAAACGTCGACTTAAGTTCTATCGTGTCAGGTCATATGGATTATGCAAAGAAGATCGATGAGATTTTAATCTCGTTGGGATATGCTGACGATTTGGAGGAAGGTTCCTTGGTGCGAAGTTTGTCTTGCCACAATTTGAGACACAAAGACGGTGGGCTCGCTCGCCATGCTTCCATGGACTCCCTGCTTCTTCTTCGTCGCAATTCTCTTCATGCAAACTTTGTCAACTGAAATGAGTGTGAAGCATGGGACGGAACTGTAGCCGGTTCTTGGACATTGTGATAGCTGGATGTCAACATATCAGTATTATAGTAATTATATGAGAGTAAGACACGATTCTCCCCGCTCACGCACTAGAGTTTAGAGTTACAGACTTTATGAGCTGCTTACTAATCGATTGTTAAGTAACCAAACCAGTGATCACTGGGAGACAAGGTGTAGACTCCGGTGCTGCAAAATTTAATGTCTGATGTTGACTCGGTCTGGATATTTCTGCACAACATTGTGTTATAATGCTGCAATGTGTCAGTTATATCACCACGTCAGTCAAGCCAACAGGTATTCCTGTGAACGTACGTACCTGTACGCTTCCGTACAATGCAAGATAGTTAAATGCCAAATGTACTTCTGTAACATGTGCTCTCAAAACGAAGGGTGCTAGTAGATGTACTTTTAGAAGAGTGCAAAATATGGTAACCAATGACATTCCATTACGGTAGCAAGGGTAAAGTAATATATTTTTAGAGCAGCCCTGGACTCAACTAGTACAGATTTTATTAACATTTTAAGAATAACTTGTATGACACACAATCCACTTAGACTGTCTTCTCGAATTGGTATTTTCATAAATCAGGACATTTGCCGCAAGTCGTAACTAGATCTGACCGTCATGTCATTACTACTATAAAATGGCAATACTAAATGATCTAGTCTGCTTCAATTTTTCTGTAAGATAAGTAGCAACGCTGCGTATTCACGTCAGATTAACCAAAGTTATACTACAACGACTACAAGTACTAAACTTTCCATATCAATGTTCCTGTGCGTCTTCTCTACTTGAAAATTTAACAAAGTTTTCATATAATTCCGATTCTGATTCTCATCAGCCGTATTAAAACATTGAAGACTAATTCTTCACCAAATTCTGAAACAAATCAATATCAAAAATAGTATTATTCTAAAGACATTTTTAAACCATCCAATTCGAACAAATCTGACTTTCTGGAATATTCAACATATCAAATTTTGCCTTGATCTATAACCGAAGTACCTACTGTTAGAGTCGCGTCATTCTGTAAAACCGGTCAAATTGGTCACTTTAAATAAAATGTAACCAAAAATTGACTGTAGTCAAACTAATGAAACAAGAGCTACAAAATAAAGAGTGATAACAAGTAATGGAAAGTAAACAATGAGTTTCAAATTAAAGATTCGCTGATCTTTTTTCCTTATCACTCTACCTTTTGGTGGCAGTGAGTATATATATAGCTTTTCAAATCTCGCTCATACATCGTAGATTACATTGAATCACAACTACCCCGTTCTACATTGCATTTATTGGATGACGGACAGCAATGAACCTTGTCTGAACAGCAAATCCCATTTTTGAAGGGGCAACAAGAGAAACTTCCATTGGTTTGTTCGCAACAGGTATAATCCATTGGACACTTTTGGACACCATCGGGACACACCTTTCTCCCACCTGTAACGATTGACATTCTATGTTTAGTTTATCCCGTCAGTAATAAGTAGCTCTATCAAATTATTGAAAATGCAGGCCTACTTAAATCATACCTTCAATGTTTGACAGAATTGACAGAAGATCATTGCGGGTTATTTCAGGGAAAAGTCTGTGATGATGGTGTGCATGAGTTTTAACCATAGGGCGAATGATCGGCGGAGGTTTTTGTTTGCATCTTTGATGTTCAACGTCACACACCGTATCTGGAATAAAGATTACGTTTAAATTAGAAATCATACAACGTTTTCATGAAAATAAATTTCAAATGAATGCAAAAGGCGTACAAAAAAGATATTTGAATTAATATATTATTAGATTGAGTTCGTTATCAAAAAAGGGTATATTTTACTGTGAGGACAACAGTGCAATCCATCTTTGCAACAAGTAGCATTTGGATAAGGACAGCAACCATAAGAGCCTTTTTTATCGGCACAACAAGTCTGTGTCTTACGACAACGGATTTTATGACCCGGGCAGAATTCAGCTGATACCCATTCAACGACAAGAAGGCAGAGAATAACTCCAAGCACAACTTTAAGTACGCTGTTCATTATGAATGAAATACAACGAGACTTTTTGGGACCAAATCTGGACAAAGTGAAAATTGCACTTTTAATTTGGCAATTATGAGCCTTGTGCAAGAAAAGTACTGATGGTAAAAAGGGAGCGTTGAGCTAATAAGTAGCTTTGCAAGCTGTTAATTCCCACCCTGATGATAGTATTCAGAAGCTTGGGAGCAGTTGAGTCGTCTCTCAGGAATAAAAAAGTAAAGATGAACCCTCGTTCAGAGTCCAGAAAGATAAAAAGTCCTATACAGTCTTTTGTATGAGAGACATTCCAGTCACAAGCTTATAACTTATAAGCCAAGGTTACCCAGCATTGCATCTGCACATTGCAAAGAGGATGAGGATCTGACAAAGGTTGTAGCTTAGCTTTCAGCATTTTCAGCAGTCACAACGCTCACACCAACAACCGGACAGGACGCATTCATGCATCCGAAACCCGTCCTGTCCTTATATCCTTATACACTGGTACATGGCTCAGCATCCTTTTGCTTTCTTCATCTTCCTTGGTTTGATCAAGAATTCGTAGAAACTTGATAGAGAAATCATTAAATTTGCTCCCTTTGCATTCGACATGGAATGATAAGGATAATACGATAAATGCTAAATTTAACGCAATTTCTATCTGTGCCATAGAGGCAGACCACGTAATGATGTTTGTAGTACCTATTTGAGTCAGAGTGCAAAAAAGTGACATGATTGCACGAGTGGGACATTACACTTTGCACAGTCCGGCAAAGTTTGCAAGTTTGCATGTAGCCTTTTTTTTGATGTACAAAGATGACTCAATGCTAGGTAAACATTCAGATAGTAGAAAACTTGAAAGTTATTTTTATGGTGGAATAATGGTTTTTTTGTTACTCATTTAATTTTGTGTCATCTGAACAAAACTGATTTTGTCAGCAAATTTTAACGTACATTGAACAGTTTAAGACTTTTTTGGTTTGCTGAATGCTTAGTTGTACTGTAACACGATGATAAGTTAGTATTGATCATCCAATGGTGATCAGGGACGTGACATGTCATTTAAGCATTAATCACAACAAGTAAGCAAAGATGATATTATGCATAGGATGTTTTTTTGCGTAATTGAGGAATTTGCATGTTTGTAGTTGTGTGAGTTGCAAAGTATGCAGTGTTGCTTGTTTTTTGAGTGAATATGCACAAAGAGGAATTGAATAATGGTCATCGAAAGGACAGGAGACGAAGTAGAGGACTCATTTGCAAGTGGTCTTGCGGTGCGTGTGCAATCACTCTAATCTTTCCTCGTTATGAAAGCGTGGAAGGTGAGAATAGGTCGAAAGATGAACGGAGAAGATGACTTGGAGAAGATACGGAACGATGTGGCTCATTGACTTCTCTTCACTTACATTTTCAGGGAATCTCGTCCAAAAGAAAATGCATAATGTTGTACTCAATGCGACGACGACTTGTGCCATCGCCATCACACAGGTCGTCTAACCTGTTGTTTCATCTAAACCAAAACTCATTGTTTCTTTCATAAGAGTGAGTCCAAAGGAGTTTATGACCGAGTGTCGCGACATTCATACATCACTGAACCAAATTCCTTTTTTCCCTTTTGCGCCCTTTTCATTTGATACGATTACCAACGATATGACGAGGACGAATGACGATGACGACCCAATCATCTGCATAAAAGTATTGATAGCATACAAGAAATAGAAGAGTGCTAGTAAGAAAAAGACCCTTTATTAAGAATTTGAAAGCAAGTCTCAATCCCTATCATTATCTCCTTATGTAAGTACTCTTGTAAGTATCCAAAGTAATATTCAGGTTTTATACATTTAATATAAGTAACGTACTAGACTATAACTGAACATAATAATATTATTTGATTCAATATAATACTTCCATTCCATAATTCCATTCCACTTTTACACGAACTTTTTTGTCCCTGTGTACGTATGTAAACGCCGTAGGGAACATTTTTATAATGATTCGTGCGTGCTCCAAAAGTTCCGATATTACGACCAAAAAAATACTTCAATGAGCAGTTTTATAACAATACTGTTGAAATCTTTGACATAGTTTTAAGCTACGGTCCAACACTGATTTCATTCACGCTGACCCATCTTCGTTGTTTTTTTTTACATTCGGCCCTTTGCGACCCCTCACCCATCACTTTGCAACCATTCATCATCTCGTGAACTAAATTAATTTTTATTTATTAAAATAGACACCATGCAGAGTTTCGTGTCACGCGTCGGTTTATCTTCTCCTTGTGTGCATCACATGCTCACATGTTCATCTGTCTAGAAAAAAAATATCGCACGTTGTCGGAGAGTGCTAAAATGCTATGAAGAAGAAGAAAGACGAGACTTTAGAAGATTTACCAAGCCAAGTAGGAATGTGAAGAGCATGACGATATGGTTTTTTTTTGTTTGCCTCAGTCACAAAGTTTCAATTCAAAATACTCCTAAAGAATTGGATCAAATTTATGACCTAATCGAAAACAATGGGATCTTCCGTGAATGAAGGATCTGAGAGAGAGAGAGCACTTTCACTTTCCTTCTTCTTAAAGAAAATTCCCATCGCACCCTTGTTTCATCCTAATATTTTACGATTTTACCATGTAACGCTTTTGCTTTTGTTGTTGCAGAACACCCCAAGTGATACTACAACTTGTTGGAATTGGAATTGTTTGAAGCATGCGGAGGAAATGCATTCTACAACTCTAACGAATTCGCTCTCTTTAATAACAACACAGTGTTTCCTCCAGACGTAACAACAAAAGATAATAATTACAAAGTCGATTAAATGATGACTCGTGTTAATTTTCTTTTCATGTGCCATATACACTGTATTGTTGGGTTTACACTGTTGAAACCATAATGTGCATTTTTATGAAGGAGGCTATGATTAATTTTCCTTTTTATTTGAGAATTGCAAATTGCAATGGGAACCCTAAAGAGCTTTGAGAGAGGCTTGTGTAGCTCATTAATTTGTAACTTTGAAAGAGAATAAACTTGTTCTCTTGTGCAGAGATGCGCTTTTTTGAAGGATGCGGAAACTAGTTAGATTTTGTACAGTAAAAAGACTGACTGGGCTGGCACATAGGATCTCCATAAGGATGCTTTATTAGCACTTTTTGGTAAACCTTATAAGATGAACCTACTCTTTCGTCCTCTGCGCTCCTCGTGCAATTACAAATTACATCATGTCACGGAGACCGTCACACAGTCTCACAATGACGTTTCTTCTTCACTTGTCTATTTTACATTGGGTGCAATTCTCTCAAAGTATGTACTTCTCATGTTGACCAAATGATCAACAGTATAGCAAGTACTATACTATATAAAATAAGAATTATAACTAACACGCGACGACGTAAACGAAGAAATCTTTTTTTTTGTGTTTTCGGAAGTATTATATGCGAAATATTATACGAAACTTAATGAAAAACCCTCAATGTATTTCGTGGTACTCTTTCATTTTTCATGTAAATGTCCATTACAACATCTAAGTGAGACAAATGGGACAGCATAAGGGCACAAAAATCAGTTTATTAATGAAGTGAGAAATGAATTTTCTTGCAAGCTGCTCAAAATGTACCACAGGGTGCAAATTCAAAGGTATACGTCTTCCTATGTTGGAGACATTTGGAGACAATCAATTGCTGAAGAATTGAAAGTTTCAATTTGAAAGCAGAGAACACAGTGTCCATTGATTGTCTTCCTACTATAACGGAAACACGATTTTTAATAATCGTGCCTTAAGCTTACCTATAGGATGCAAAATGTTGCAGAGTGTCCCAATTTTTAGAATATGTATTTAGATCGCTACGCATGTTTTAATTTAGGTACAGGTTACGATTTTGTTGAATGTTGATCCGTAATCTAGCTGTCAATGAATTTGGAGATGTGCCTTCATCATTAGATAATTATTGTATTTTTTTCATTTTCATACTAAATGCCTCTCAAATGAAAATATATAAATCAAAATGTTTGTTTGCTCCATTACGTTGGTTCATTAAGGACTCGAGCAGTTCAGCAGTTTAAATAGCAATACACTGAATAATTTTGCTTGAAGGGAAATCATGACTTTCATGACCGAAGGAGATGTACTGAGATTTTTTATCACAGAGAGATAAATACAATCGCTGCAGGAGAATTGTAGACATTGTATAATCATAATCGCTAATGCAGATCTCCACTCAATCAGACCTGCAATTAAACTAAACTTCTTGTTTATATTCCAGCTGAGAAGTTGATTTTGTGTGCGGCTCAATCCACAAAAACGTTCTTGACCATTTCCTACGTCTTGTCATGTTTTCTCATCAAGTGCAGCAATGTGCAAAACTGTAATGCGACGACAATGACTCCACTTTGTGCTGCGCTTCATTGGGTCAGTCGGTCGTCTTCGTCAAAAATCCAAGTACTTCTACAGGTTCTTTACATTTTTGCAGTATGATAATCCTTTCCTATTACTAATGTTGCTGCTTTTGCTACCTGTTGTAAATTACTAAATTTTCATTATTTATGTACTTTCTTTCGTCAATGTGAAGTGCACCAAGATTATTACAGAATTATTACAGAATCTCTCTCGACATTCTCAGACTTTGACATTCTGAAACTTACAATGAATTATACTATTGCTTAAGCTTTGATAGAACAAAGCACTACATCCTTCTCATTCAAATATTACCTTTGTATTGTGTAGTGCTTATCCTCAAAAATCTACGATAAGAATGCGTGTTGTGTCTGATTCGTACTAATGGGTTCGAAAATTGAAGGAGATGTCATTCTTCGTCCCTTTTAGTGTCCATTCTTTTGCGAATTGAGCTAATCAGCTTAATGATGGAAAGGTGAATCTTGCAGATCTTCTACATAATGTAATGTTTAATGAGTCAGCACAATAACTATTATTCATCCCTACAAAAGAGGCATTTTTCCTATAACGGCTATGCTTCTGCTCCAAAGTGCTACTGCTTTGCTTCTGTCGGCTGCGTATTTCGTCACCGTCAAACAATTATATTATAACTAATTAGTGCTGACGAACATTAAAAGTAATGAACTAGAATGAACTACCAAAAAGATTGCAATTCAAAAAGGATGAATGGGTTA
>JABASF010003040.1:0-11822 GCA_019776145.1 Harlomillsia oculata
AGAAAACCGCCAAATCACTCGGAGCGACAGTAATTGGACAAGCTTTATGTCACAAAAGTAAGTCTACACTTTGTCCTCCTTTTGATGAGGTCTGGACCGAAATCAATTGACGGGATACCTCGTTCCGAAATGTGACATGACCTGTCGACATACGCCGCAGAACCAAAGAAATGTTGACAACCAAGCATTGGCTTTTGTGGAATTCTATTTATTTTTATGGCGAGATTTCCTTGGAATGAGAAAAGCACTAAAACAGTATCCAGAACATTCTCAGCCTCCGCACATAGTCCCCATTTCCTTTGTGCGGTTTCCTACGTTGCAGGAGAAAGAGAAATGATTAGCACATTTCACTTTTCTAGACAAAAACACACCTTTAGCTGGAATTTCGCAACAACATGATTTGGAGTTTGTATAATTGACTTTATTATAAAGTCAAACACATAAAAGAGCTTCTTCAAATGAACCAAAAAGCCTTGTTGACTTGATTAAAGTGTGAATTTGCATAGGGAATAATAACTATAGAATTTTGCAATAGTGGAAATGTGACTCGGTGTTTATTGTCCAAAGGCACAAGCTCGCTTTCTCATCGTCTCCGTTCAATTAGCTTAACAGAAGCAGATTCAATTTCCATGTCGTCTCTTCTCTCACTCTGAGCAAATGCCGCCGTCTCAAGGGAGCACAAGTTGTGGTTACCGTCACCAAACTCCGAATTCGTCACCATCATGTAAGTTATTAGCAAGTAGCGTAGCCCACGCAATCTCATTTCCCTCCTGTGGAGGTATGCCAGATGAAGAATGTGAAAGAAAACGAGTACGAATGTCGGGAAAAGCACCAAAGCAGTTTTATGTAAAGTTAATTCCTTTCAGGCCTTATATGAATTGGCACAATCGCGTCTCCTTTTTGCGTATGACCATGAACATTTCAACATAAAAAGGTGACATTGCTCACCCGTGTAAATAGTAAAAAAATCTCTCGGGGATTTCATTCTGAAGTTTTTAATTAGAAAAATAAAGTTTAAAGTATAAACAAATCTTGATTTTAAAAAGTTTGGGATTCAAAATGATTTTCTCCATTTTCGGTCTGTCAGTTGCAGCTTGCAGGATCTTCTTGTTTATTGGTAAATGTAAGAAAACTAAGGGTCACATTGCAAACTCTTGTGACGCATGCATGACTTGACATGACCTTTTGGTCATTTGTCTACACGTGTCACCAAGCTATTCCTGATTTTTGCTTGCAAGCAACACAACGATGACATTTAGTCACATTGACAGATTCAACTGGTTGAAGTGTATAGAAAATGCATGAAAGATGGAAACGTTTTTTTCCATTGTCTTAGAATGACACGCGCTCAGATTTTTTTTGCCAAAGAAACGCGAAAAAGAGAAAAGAAAGGAGGAGAAGTGACGCGAGGGAGGAGAGAAAATGACGGATTCTGTGATCATGAAATGATCATGATCAAAGTCTGTTTCAAAGGGTATAAATAGGGATGAGGTTTGGTTTCTATCCCAAAGAGACGTTGCATCTTGAGTCCACACGGGAGAGAAGGAAGCAGTTGAAGAAACTCATCATTCCAATTGGAAAGACGACGCGTTGACGTTTGCGTTTGCCGAACCAAACTTACAACTATAGAAGAAGTGCTCAAAAGCAAAATTTACGACTTGAAGACCCAAAAACCACTTTCCATTCGATAACTAAAGTGACAGGATTCAGTGGAAGTGTGTATTGTGGAGATAGTGGCAAAACTTCCATTTGGATTCGCATGGTTATTCCGTGTCTCACATTAGACTTTGCGTATCCTTGTCTTTCTTGTTATAAACTCAAGTGGACCGAAACCAGGACGGATCCTTTTGTCATTTTAGAACTCATGTGCAGAAAACAAGGACACGTATAGCACAAAACGAACGGACTTGTGCCAGAACACGAGCTTATTCACCAAAATTCGCACATTCGCAAATTCGCACTCACTACTACTCCTATTTTCTAATAGACATTATACTACGACATTCGCAAGCGACGATGATTTTGAAGCGACTTCTTCAAAAACGATCCATTCTGTATTTGACATTGACAAACTGAAGAACGACGATCATTCCTAAAGCGACCGTGAGAGATTCGCCAGCTCTTTCATCTTCTTCCAGGACCAGTGTAATTTGAGACGCCACCGGCGCCCGGCTTGACATTTACGTTTTCTTATTGTCCAGCAATTCTTGGCATTCTCCTTGACTCTTGTTCGACAATTAATTATCACATTTCTCAATCACATTCAATTTTCGAGGTATGCGCTGTGCAGTCAGTTTTCTGGGGTTGGTCATCATCGGAGTCACCGTTGGGTCAATTGCAGTTGTCATCATCTGGGCAGTGGACAGTAAAAAAAAACCGATCTTTATGTCATTTTTTTTCTAAAACTCTGAAGGATTTTCATGATTATTTTTAGATTTCTGAATGTTTACCTGTAATTAAATTCTCAGAAACGTGCACTTACCCTCGTTTCGAATGTGATGGAATTTGTCACCCGCTGCGCGACATGTGTGACTCTGTCGGACACTGTGCAGACGGCTGGGACGAAAATGGTACTAACTGCGGTAAACAATCATTTTAAAAATATTTTTTTCGTTTTTCCTTGGCCAAAATCCTTCAATTTCATTAAAAATACTGTAATAGGTAAATAGCTGTAATTTTCTTTACGAGCCAAAACTACTGCACAAACAAAAAATTGCACTTTGGAAAATAACCAATGCGTACCTATATTTTCATAGCTTTTCCCTCTATATAGTAGGAGAAAATATTCAATTTTTTACCACTGATCGTAAAAACTCGCAAAAAATGACATAAAACCTAAACCGAAACCTAAACAGACATTTTCCTTTAGGATTTACACTATAGGACAAAAATGAGCTTCTCTTTTGCGAATGTGTGTTTTGTGTCTATGGAAAAAAAATTGAAATGAGGAAACTTTTCATCAGATCATCGACTCTGCTTTAAGAACACACAAAAATGCCAAAAGTGAATGTTTACGAGGAGAAAAAAAACGCATCTTTTTGCAAAAGTACTTGTTATTTTTGGATTTTAATGAGACTGTTCCAAGGAAAGTTTTAACACTCACAGGGGATCTGACCAACTTTGAGACGAGCATTCGCCGTATGAATCAATCCAACTGTTCTCCGTTGAAATATGCCAACAAGACATCTTACAAAATACCGGACGGAGACGGATGCAAATTCAATGTGACTGCGAAAAGTATTACCTGTAGGTCACGTCTGGGAAAGCCCTTGATTTTTACACAATTCCTTTGGAGCAAATTGGACCTTGAAGCTAAAAGCATGTAATTTCAAAGATCTGATTCTTTTTTGACATAAATCCACTAATATCTACGTTTTTGATAATTGATTCCAAATATGCTAATTATGATTGCAGTTTGATGAACAATGTCTTCAACATGAAAGAACTCACGAGTGACCTGAACACTTTGGAATTGCAATTACTGAAGAATAACACCATTAAGTTTTTGTAAGGTTTCATTTCCAGTTTGAGTTCACAAGGTCAATAGGTCAAAAGGTCACATGATTTTTGTTCATTTACAGGACATTTCTAGACAATGATATCGAATCTATTCAACAGCCCTTGTTTGCTCATTTGACGCATTTGTGTAGGTTGCAAATGATGAGTAATGGTTTGACGGATCTCGGCCGTGACGTGTTTCAAGGATTGGATACACTTCGACTCCTGTAAACTCTGATTAATTGATTATATAATTAATAAAATAAGTTATATACTTAATATTAATGCATTATCTATTCAGGGATCTGTCCAACAATAAACTTCACTTACGAGATTTCGAGTTCAAGTATCTGTCAAATCTTGAGGATTTGTAAGCCAAATTCTAAAATACGTCTGTTTTTAATACAATTGGATTAATTTAAAGATCCGAAATCGACATGATAGGTATCTCGAGGTCAATTCCGTTGAAACTGTCACTTGGAATCTTTTCTCTCATTTAAAACAATTGAAAGCATTGTGAGTCGATTTTTTAAAAATTACCTTTACTCATTTGAACACTAATTTTTGAGAAGAGCATTTTGTTTTATGTAGACATTTGGCACACAATGTAATAAGCTGGATTGACCAGGACGCTTTCCAGTACAATACACTTCTGATTGACATGTAAAAAAAATCCTTAATCTGATAATCCGAATTTCAAATTAATGCATTCATTCGGGGCAACGTGACATTGTTGTTTGCTTCCAGAGATTTGGGTCACAATCGTATCAAAACGTTGGGATCCGATACTTTTAAACAACAGCATCATCTCACAAGAATGTAACATAAAAATTCAAATGTATATAAATATAATGTAATGACTAATGATAGGCGGCTAGACGGACTTTATGAAATCTGATTAATATTTTTTAGGCTAACTAAGACACGCTTTTTGTTAATTATTACAGCGACTTGAAAGCACAGGGCGAAGGCTTCGAAGGTCTGACGAAAACCGTGTTTGGCAATTTGACTTCCCTTATCTCACTGTAAAACAAATTATTCAACAATGCAATAATTTTTATGTTGAATTGAACAGCTTTTTAAATAAATGGGTGATTGAATGTTTGAAACATAGAAACGTAGAAGGATTGGATATCACCCGGATCGATTACACGGTTTTTAATTCCATGCCTAATTTGCAGTTCGTGTACGAATCCGGATTTTTCTACCATAGAAGACAAAAATACACGAAGACGACGCAAAATGGATTAATTTAGTATTTTATGATGCAATTTTAGGTACTTTAGCAAATTCCAGTATTGTCGCTATGCTCAAACGGCAACCCGTTGTTTCCCTCGAACTGATGGCGTTTCCTCAACGGAAGATATCATTGATGGAACTCATTTGCGAATGTGTGTCTGGATCATAGCCATTTTGGCTATCTTTGGGAACATCACCGTCGTTGTGAGCAGGTGGAGGCGCACTTCCCGATCCCCGATTCACATTTTCCTTAAAAATCTAGCGGGTAACAGCACGAACACGATTTCGTCATGTGCTTAACAGGATAATGACCTTACGACAATAATTGCATTGATTAATGATTAACCAGGCGCTGATTTTCTCATGGGAGTTTACCTAGTCATTTTGGCAGTGAAGGATATTCAGTACAGGGACGCGTACCATGAGCATGCATATGCTTGGGGATCCTCTTGGCTTTGTACCGGAAGTGGAGTTTTGGCAATGATCTCGGCAGAGGTGATAACAACACGTTTTGATAATGAATTCGACTAAGCTTACTTATTGATTAAGGGTTTGTTTCACAGGCTTCTTTATTGATTTTGACGCTGATGTCATTGGAACGCTATGTCGTCATTAGTGGTCCGTTTTCTCGACAGCCAAAACTCAACAGCAAACTGGCCTATACTTCCATGATTATCATTTGGGGGTTGGCTTTGGGAATGGCTGTCACACCGGGTAGGATCTTATATGCTTTTCAAAACCATTATTTCGACTTTTGTTTATTCTGGAATTTTTGGTATTTCAGCGTTTCAATGGAGAGGAACGTCTTCATTTTACGGAAGCACTGGATTTTGTCTACCGTTGCATTTGGACGATGCATATTCCATCGGATGGCAGTATACAACTTTCATTCTAATTGGAGTCAATTCTGTTTGCTTGATGCTTGTGACGATTTCATATGGGAGACTGTTCGTCGTCATTCATAAAACACGCTTGACGACACCATTGGAGAAACGGGATGTTGAAATGGCAGTGAGATTCTTTCTCATGGTCATTACAGATGTGATTTGCTGGGCCCCGATCATCACTCTTAAGCTCGCGGTACTGGAGGGTTACAGGCCATCGAGTAATAATGCTCAATTAAAATAAAACATGGTTAGAAACTTGATTTCTTCAAATATTTTATAAGGAGTTTTTTTCCTTAGAAAATCTCTTGGGTTGGGTCATGTTGATGATACTTCCAATGAATGCAGCCATCAACCCATTTCTGTACACCTTCTCTACGGGAGATATTCGATTGAAGATCCGCAACTTCATTTCAAAGCATAAACCTACAATGACGAANATCTTTTGGGTTGGGTCATGTTGATGATACTTCCAATGAATGCAGCCATCAACCCATTTCTGTACACCTTCTCTACGGGAGATATTCGATTGAAGATCCGCAACTTCATTTCAAAGCATAAACCTACAATGACGAATCAGGGTTGCCAACTTGTGGCTCAAGTAGCGACAACCGAAACGAATGATGATTGTCGATCCAACTCGTTACCAAATGGAAGCGCAGTCACAATGACAGTTCCAATGAACAACAGAAATGTCGAGATGAGGACTGAGCATTCTTCGTCCTCGCGTCAACAATCAAAAAGAAGCTATACCAAGGATGCAAATTCTGCACAAGAAAAAGCTCGTCTTTTCGATTAAACAGGAAACGAAAAACGACTTTTACAAAACATGAAACGAATTTTAGAAAAATTTGAATGTGTAACAAATTTAATTTTGTTTTTAGTGTTCAAGTTAGCAGAAATAGTAAGTTATTTTTGTTCATCTCTCGTTATTCAAATCTCAATCTTACATGATGAAATGATGATAAAAATGATAACGAAGTCAACAAGGATTCCGTTGCTTGGTTTTAAAAACGGTCCTTCGCATTTTAATGGATTCAAAAAGTACAAAGTTAGAATATAGCCTGGCCCTGGAATGTTGGGTTGGAAATGTTCATGATATGATGTTGTGGATACATCGAGGACATGCTGGTGTCAGTTTTCGAGACTTCACGAGATCGGAAGGGCTTACCTTTGGAGTTTGGACACTATCAAAAAGGTCATCGTTGACCGATTTCCGACATGGGGCTTTGATTTCGACTGTTGACGAAAGCTCGTCAGACAATGACAGATGACATGGAAAGCGACTCAGAATCCGACACTGAGGAAACGAACTTGAAGGAGCGCATGAAGCCTACGGACGCTGGTTTCGTGGTCGACGAAGCTAAGAACCGGACGAAGAAGCTTAAGGACGCTGATGTCGTGGTCGACGAAGCTAAGAAACTGACGAAGAAGCTTAAGGACGCTGCGACTGTGAAAGTCGATGAGTTGAAGAAGCGTCAGAAGAAAGGCAAATGACTGGACTGTGAGAGTTAAAGATGCTACTAAGCGCGGTCGCGACCGTCCCAAGGCTGCTCCGGCCACCGAGAAAGGTCGTGGTCAGAAGTTAACGAGAGAGACACTCGAAAGATGAATTCAACAATTGAATCTGCTCTCCTCGCAAAAAAATTTGTTGTAGTTTGACCGATTATAGTAGTAAAGAGAACAATCTAAGATGAAGTAATGCTACTTACACTAAATAACCCTAAATACTATGCAATGCAACACAAATTGTTGATATTCATGTGCAATGAAAATGAACTTGACCGGAAATAAAAACTTGAAACGTAATTCCTTAATTCTCCTCTTATTCCAATTTGTAGTGGTATATTAGAATTATGAAATATTTAATTTTATATTAAAAAATCATTCAAATAAGTCGAAATGGTACAGCTAGACATTTGCGATTACGAAAATTCATTGCGATGTACATTATTCATTTGCCTTGTCTTTGAGAGAAGTTAAATTGGGTTCCTAAATCACAAACAGCCAAAGATCCTTTGGGGTAGGAGTAGTTCTCACCAGGGACAAGGTCAATGTCATAAGAATGACACAAATTGGCCAGAAGGCAAGTAGCAAGGGTTAAGCACAACTTGAATCCCAAACAGGAACGTCGACCAGTGCTGAAAGGAATAAAGTATTCCGGCCGTGAAATTTGACTTCCGTCTTCTGAAATGAATCGGGACGGATTGAATTCCTCAGGTTTGTCCCAATTAACCGGGTTGAAGTTCAGGTCTTGTGTGTTGAAAAAGATAGCTGTTCCACGTGGAATGGCAAATCCTGTGACAATACAAAGATTTTTGTTTATTATTTGCTCAAATTGAATTCCAGGTAGGATGGCATTATATTAAAAGAGAAAGTTGTTTTGATATTTTGTCTCGTTGCAACTTGAAACTTCCCTATCACGTGCTACAGAAATGGCAAAACCCAGTATTGCCAAATATTGGCAAACACATTGGACTTTACCCAAAGAGAGAGTGAATTTTGATAAGGTCTCGTTCAAGATAGAAAATGTGTGTCACTCGGTCAGGAAATTAAAGCGACGAGACGGTAAATGTGCATTTTTTAAGAGGGATGCTCACACAATAACTTTCACTTTTCTTGGAATTTGTTCATCAAATTATGTTAAAGTTTTTTAAACAACAACAATAATAAAACAACAATATGTTATTATTATTGTTGTTGTCAAAATTGAAGGAATTTTTGTTTACCGTCAATTTCAGTGTCGCAATTAAAAGGAAATTTTGTTTACCGTCAATTTCAGTGTCGCAATTCGCAACGTGGGGAACAATTGGAGAGGAGATGTGACGAACCGCTTCCCACACTGTCGCTTCGGTGTAAACCAACTTGTCTTGAAGAGTAGCGTGGATCCCGGTGACGTCCTCATCCTGGTGACTACCGACAGCATCGACTTCTTTTCGGATTTCCTCTTGAATTTCCTTCCGTTGAGCGATGTGAGTTAGAATTCGAATGAAAAAGTTACAAATCGCAGAATGTCCACCTGAAAAATAACAATTGCATGATTTTAGTGTTGGATAATATTATATGCAAATTATGCAAATTAATTGATTAGTACATAATCAGATTTATTTGTAGTATGTTTACCCAATACATCTTCAAGAGCAGCCAATGAAAATTCTACAGGAATGGCTTCTTTCCCCGAATTGTTGGCTTGTTGTCGATCTTGACCTTCAATCCCGCACAACTGACGTAATTCGTCCATTGACGTGTTCTGGATCATGGCGTCCAGGATATCTTGCTTCTTCTTCAAGCTGGATGATTCTTCGGAATCGTCGTCATTCATCGAATCGATTCGCGGGTGTTCAGAACCCGAAACATTGTTGTTGATATCATGATTACCGTTAATAGAAGGCAAATCGTCATTTGGAACGGAATTGTTGTATGTCAGAAGTCTCGGACGGATGAGTTTAGTGACGAGAAACTTACGAATGGCGGCTGGACCTTCTCTCAAATATGGTTTCTCGCAAAACCCCATGAGGGATGGAATCAAGTCGCCAACGCAAGGTTCGTTGATAGCTTGGAAGATCGTGTCGGATGCCTTCACCATTTCCTGAAAGAGCTCGTCATCTTCTTCGACTGTCACCCCAAACATGTACTGGACAAAAATCTTACCGAGAGTTTGCCCAAGGAAGGGTTTGATGTGAAAAGTAGAGGAAGTTTGTCCAGTTGCATTGATGAGTCGGTTTATTTCTGAGAACATGGAGGAAAGGTGTTCAGTGGCAATTCCGTCTAGTTTGTTGTAGGAGAAAGTCGCAAATCGGGGGAAAGTGTGTAGTTTGATGATGTCACGTCGTCGACGAAGCAGAGCGTCGCCGTCAGAAAATGCAATTGCTGCAAAGCAACAAAAAAACAATCAATCAATTAATACTCAATCAGATTTTTGCATTTTACACTGATCAATTAGATCAATACCGTGTTTATTAATTGAAATTAAAGGTTTTGAAACTTACAATGATTTCTATTCCCATGGAACATGATTTTAACTCTTGACAATTCGGGACGATTGTCGAACAAGTTGGATTTGGTCACGAGCACTTGCCTAATTTTGTCATACCCGCAAATGAGGACAGAGTTCAAATTGCCCATTCGAATACTGACAATTGGACCATATTGTTTGTTCAGAGCGTTGAAAGCGTCAGGTCCATCGGTGTACTTGGCCATGTACCATAACCCACCAATGAGTGGAAATGACATTGGACCAGGGGGAACTTGCAAGTTACTCGCAAGCTGAACTTGTCCTTTGGACACTTTGTTATGCCCGTTGTTGTTGTTGACACTTGATGTGTCTTGCTTGCCTTTTCTCATAAGTCGATCAATGAAGACGACAATGAGTACAGCAGCAATGAGCCGGACCAATGACAATGTCAATGGTGACGGACTGGACAAGATTGACGCTGTCGTCGCTGTCACTGAACTGGACAATGAAGCAGACGAAGCAGCAGTCAAAGACGCAGCTGCAGCAGCCGCTTCGTTGTTCAGCACGTTCCATTTGTACTGGTGAGTGCTGGACGAAGTTGCCGCAATGGCCAACATTTTGCAAGTCAGCATTGTTGACAGAAAAAATTGAAAATCAAAAATAGATTCAAAGTAAAACGAACTTTAACAATGGAAAATTTTTCAAAAACAAAGATTTGGTTTTGAAAGGTGTTTAGTGTTTAGTCAACTGTGACAGAAGGTATGAAGTGATCATCGGAGACCGCTGGACTTTTATACTACTCCAGAATCGCGATTGTCCCTCTAGATTGTGAGGTGTTGGGTAAAAATGCCAATTTGCGTTCACATTTAATTTAAATTCATATATTCAATTTGAAAAAAAAGATTCAGTATAAAAAGTTATAGTACACTTGAAACAGGGAACAAAGGTTGTGTGTTTGTACGTATAAACAAACGCATCATTTTCGCTTTTTCTCTCTCTCTCTCCTGATGACGGCATTTTGTGAATTCTGTTTAACCTTATCCATGAATAAGATCAACTCATTTGCACTCGCAAAGACAAAAGTAAGAGAAACGCGTTTGAGGTCTTATGAGTCTTATCACACTTTTTGGTAGTTGCAAGATCACAAAGTCATCAATATTCTGCTTTTTTTGTTGGGACTTGTGCGACATGAGCAAAATGGCAAAAATTCAAGTTGAAAGTCAATTTCGGAATGTAGTTTAATCAAAGCGGTATAAATATAAAAACATTATAAAGCTTGTTTCTTCTGTCATGCGTTCGAGGGTCCGCGTGAAGAAGTATCGCTTTTTCCCTCACCTTTGATCTTTGAGGAACGACTCAACGACAACGACAAGAGTCATAAGATATGAAATGATTGAATAAATTTTGCTGACGGTGAAGAAAACGAGATGACGACCATTGATTGTTTGAGTTTGAAGAAATGCATTGTTCCATTCTTCCTCCTCAGGTGACGATACAGGATGAAGAGGAGAAAAAATTCATTCAAGACGTTCAGACTTTCCGGACGTCAAATCCTCAATAAGAATTTCAAATTTTCTTAATTAAACTTCAGATTAAGCAGTCTTCAAGGACTACGAAACTTCGGGTGATATCCGATCCACAATAAAAACCGGAGGAAACGACTAACAATTCATTGATTTCAGAATCAATCGACCACTTTCTCAACGATTTCCATTT
Organism: Harlomillsia oculata; assembly: GCA_019776145.1. Taxonomy (NCBI): domain Eukaryota; kingdom Metazoa; phylum Arthropoda; class Collembola; order Entomobryomorpha; family Oncopoduridae; genus Harlomillsia; species Harlomillsia oculata. Next base: position 11,293 of record JABASF010003040.1, read on the forward strand.
TATGTAACAAAATAACAGACAAAACCCTTTATGCAAATCAGTACCTCAACATTGTCAAAGTCATATTTAGTACCCTTTACAAAATGACAGGAAATGGCAAAGTCCACACTTTCTCATTTTTTTTGTTCATGATTGACCTAAAACTAAAACGTGTGTACTTGAAATGAGCCAGGAGTGACACAAAATCAGCTTTTCCACAGGTGTTTATGCTGGCTTAAGAAGGGAAAAAGGATTACATTTCTATCAACTTCCGACATCCTTCAGATTTCCATCTGCAAAAAAATTGTAAGACAAAATGGGATCTCATCCTTGTATTATTTCCACCTGCATTCAATGTTAAAAGGCTACTGTTGCTTGAAGTCTGTCGAAGGTCCAATACCAAGACGTCGAACGACATGGATCATTTGCATTCATGCAAAATTCATCATTCACACAAGCAAGGAAAGACAGAAGAACCGAGCTTCAATTTACGTCAAAGGAAGTATACATCACTTTTTTCAAACTTTTTGTGATTATATTACTATAAGTTT
>JABASF010003041.1:0-11818 GCA_019776145.1 Harlomillsia oculata
CAAAAACTTGAGTATTCAATAGCACTTTCCCGTCTCACTTGACGTAACTATTTTGTGGCTCAAGTACTCCACGTGAAGCCTTGAAAGTACCCAGACTCCCAGACTCTGACTTTATATTAAAAAAGTCAACTTTTCAAGAATCTCTTTGTGTAAAAAATGACTTTTTTGTAAATGTAGACAATCGTACTACGAAGGAACATACCGCTCAAGCGCTCAACGCTTTCTTCATGGTCCATGCAGTGCAACACAGTAACTCTTTTTTGTCTGAAGTAAAGGCCGGAAACCAAAGTGATTCATGACTGCAATGCATTATACAGTGTCCAACAGTTAAAGATAGATACTTAAATTCTTCCCCAGTCCCAAATCCAAATCTTCCACGTGATGTATTTCTACGAAAAAAAAGTACTTGTTAAAAAAACCCATTGCAATTGAAGCAAGTTCGTAGCTTAATGGACGTATAGTATTTCCATTGTGATTGTCGAGTGTATAGGTAATTCAGCTGAAATAATTCAGGTTTAAATTCATTCAAAAGTTAAGGATAAACAGTTTTTATACTTCCTTTGTATACTACGAATGTTAAATTCCTGAGCCGAAACATAAGAGTTATTGTGACTGAGTCAGTGTCATGAATTTTAGAGAAAAAATATAAATGCAAGGGAATGTCGCATTTTAGAAGGACAGTGTTTTTATAAAATATACAATCCGAAGAAGGAACTTAGAAAATATAGTTTCAAAGTTATAGTATAAAAGTGCCTTTTAGAAGGTTAGTGGTGGAAGCACGCTCGTAAATTGCGAGGGCACAAGGGGAATACCAATTGAAAAGGTCTTGGGAAGGTTGCGAGCGAAATAATTTGTGCACTTTGCCGTTCCGCTATAACATTTCCGTTTTTCTCTTCTCCCTCGTATGTATTGCTTTTGCACGTTTTACTATAATCCTGGAATCGAAGGTCATTAAGTGTTTCTCCGGTGCGTCGCTTCCGTTCGTATCACATTTCTATTATCCGGGTACATGAGACTTACGACTTTGTGAGAAATGCTTCCCCATCACTATCAGATATAGGAAATGGAGAAATTCACAAGATTCCTAAAAAAAGCAACGGAAAAGGAGAGACAAAAGGTATAATATCTACTAATACGAGTGAAAAGCGGGGCGAAAAGAATCGTATTAAAATTCATTGACCGTCCTTCGAATGATTGCCTCTCCCTAGTCTTTTTTTTCTCTTTGTTGATCCTTGGCTTCACTCTTCACATGTGCGGCATCACAAGCCGAAGACGAGCTGAAAGACGAGCGACTCCATTTCAAATGCGTTAGCAAATTGATCTCGAATGAGGTCAGCCTCGGCTGTACCATTTGGTCGGTGATCCAATTGATCCATGGGAGACAAACAAAATAGTTACTACATGCTTTCTCTTAATGTAATGGCAATGGCAATGGTGCTGGGCTTTCCAGTTCAAAGTGTTGATTCTCACGTCTTGTACGAAACAATAGCTAGGGACAACAGTTCATTCGAGGACTAAATTAACTAATTGACACAGTGATAGTAGATATTATTAAATGTAAAGAATTCAAAGTACAAACGTGTGTACCTAAAATAAAGGGTATGAAAAAGCGTTTAAAATGAAATATAAAACAAGCTTTTATAGCGATTTCGCATTAACTTTTGGCAAAAACGTGAACGCATGCTCACACAAGTTTCGAGAGCGACTATGAAATTCGGGTTAAAAAGACACACGGCTTTCATTCCGGTTTCCTCTCTTGAACTGTGCGTGTCCCGTCTCTCTCCGTCTTCAGCGGGCTCGCACTTTCTCTAGCATTCCACACTTCTACAACATTACGCTGGTATTTGTCATCCGTCACATTTGTCATTTTCGTTCTTACCATGCCCTGTCGTGCTTGAAGGAAACGTGTCTACCCGAGAAATAAACTTGGGAAAATTGTCTGTGAGCGTGCCGATTTTTTCTTGGACATTTCCCCCACACATAAGACATAAAAAAAGCCAAGAGCTTAACGGAAACGAGTGTGCTGCTTCGTTTCCTTCCGGGTTTGTGTTGGTGTGAGGTTCTGTTCAGATTAAAAAGCATTGGTCAAACGACTGTCCACTGATCAAAGTCCACTCGCAAACTTTGTTTCTTCGCATTCACTCTGAAGGATTACGTCGGACTGTTCCGCACGATATACCGTAACAAGCATAACAGGGGGAATGTGTTACATTACAGTGTCTTGTGGTCCCCATACTTAACATTTTCGAGTCTGTGTGGGTGTAATATAGAGAGACATGCGGCAATGTGCTTTCTAGAATTTTTTATATCCAGCTTGACATTTAAGTTGTGACTTTCGTTTCATGTTTTGATTTTCCTATGTTTTAGACTATTGCAGTGTATATTTCAGATTTTGAGCAGATGGTCCTTACCGTCTTCCTTTGGAATAATAACGGGCTGTCGTTGCTCTTAGCTTACAAATGACATTCAAAACGACCGTGATCGTATCGCCGTTGTCTATCGTCATAGTCTACTGCTAAATAATACGAAATGGCTGATGTCTTTGTCAAGATAATTGAGACACACTGCCGTTAGGGCGACAGGCCAACTTTCTCCCACTCGCACAAAACACAGCAGTCACACTTTTCCTCTCGTTAGAAATGATTTGTATGATGAACTTGAATGCTTGAAAGTTGAGAGAGGAAAAGCGACGGTTGTGTCTCCGGTTGAGCTTGTGTTGTTGTTACTAAACTGTGAATCCTTCAACACTCTTGTACTTTTGTATCATGAAGTATTTGTTCTCCCGGACTCGGGAAGATACTCAAGAACCCGCTTCCGTGGGTTTGCCATAACCAAACGTAGTAATTTTGTGGAACACTCGAGTTTTGGTTATGGTGCTTTTGTTATATTTGTGGGAAAAAGTTAACAAGTGGGCATCTGCAGAGGAAATTCGTCGAGGAATGAGGGAAAATCACTGCTACGAGCCGAAAGGGGCGTACACCACGGCTGACGAACAGGATTATCAACAGGTAAACCTTTCTCGAACGCTTTTCTTTTCCATTTCTCGTCAAATGTGGAGTATGAAAAACATTCTCGCGTTCAAATATTTCATCTCGGTATTGATTCCATTCGCGTGGGTGTGCAATTAAGAAATGCATTTCATTTGGTAGTTATAATATACGACAGCCGTTTCGAAATTCGTTCAGATACTGTATACTAACTGATGTTCTTAGCACGTGCTGTTCTTAATTGAATTTCGTCCAAGACAAAGCTTTAGGATTTTAGCAAAGCCCATTGACAGGATAACAGTATGAACAAAACAATACGGAAGAGAACAATCATTTTCATTTGTAGTGACATGACAGTCTGAGAAAAGAGAGTCGCAAAGCAACTCGTTTTCGTCTCCGTTGAATCGTGAGTCTTTTCCACACATTTTGCTCTGGTGTTTCTATCAGTTTGAGTCTCCAAACACGAGTATCCTTTCACTCAAGAATTTGGAATGGGAGTAAAGTAAAAGAAGACAAATTCAAACATTCAAAGTGTTCAAGTGGTTACAGTGTCGACAGACGACATGAAGGGAGACCAAGTTGTGTGATTCACGAGGATGAAATCGTGAAAGAACTGAAGCCCGATAGAGTAAATAAGAGGAAGAGAGATTGGGACAGGAGAGTTTGGGACAGGAGAGTTTGCAAACTTTGTCGAAGAGCTGGTTTATTTCAATTTGGACCGTGAGACTGTAACCCCATAAGCCACTTTGGGTGGATTTAAGTTTCAAACTTAGGTTCAGCAGAGCAAGATGCTTTAGGGAATAGATTTCTTGTCTTGTACCTTGGCCATGCCGCAGATACCTTGAATCCTCCACTTTTAAAAAATATCCTCACAGAGTCACACTTTGCCACGTTTTATAATATTTTTCCAAGTGTAGATTCTATAGATTCCACAGATCCAAGTTTCCCAGTTTCTCACTCTTCTATATCCCAAGATTGTCAGTCATAAAAAGACTATAAAAGAACAACGGGAGAAACGTGTTACACCAAAATCGTATTAGTAGGTGACCTGAGTGACCTCCAAGAAAATCTAATTTTTAAAAATGGTCCTAGGAAAAAATAAGAATGAAAAAAGGGTTGAAATCTCTTTCCCAGACTTTGTGTAAGTATTATTATACTATTAGTATAAAAGGAAAGGACAGACACTCGCCCGGGTTTTCCTTGATAAAAAAATGTATATTTTCGTCTCAGTGGATTTTGGTCCGCAGTGGATGTCTTCTCCTAAATTACACTTTGCGCTTGGATGCTTCCGTAAGTCATCAGAAGGGAGTTTTGTGTAAAGTAATTGCTTCTTTTGTGGGTTAGCGAAACGTGAGAGTCAGAAGGAAGTGCGTAAATTTTCAAAATAGGTTAATAACTCTTTCTTTTCTTGTTTTTATGATACTTCACCTTATGCCATGTATCACAATAAGGTCGTTCTTAAGGCGTCCGCATGCTTTCCTGCTCCTTGCGCATTATGAAACGTTTCTCGAGCAAACGAGTTATAGGTTTTCAGGTTGAACTCAACTTTTAGTTAGATTTCACAATAGACTTTTTGAGACTTTACAAAACTAGACACAGACTCGGGTTTCCGTATTCTGTGTAAAAAGGTATCCCGTAATGAAATAAAGTGTATTGCTTGAGCCTGAATAGAGTACGGAGCATTCCGAAAAATGGTTTTTCCATTCGGTTGACGATGGTTTTATTCAGTTCTGTTCACTTGTGTCATGGTTATATGTGATAGGAATCTTTGTTGAGAAAAAGTACTATTTGTAGAGAAGAAGCAAGGTTGTGTAGTCGTTGCAAAGAGGGACGTTCTATTTTGTAGTGGTCTCGGACTCATCTCGTCAAGAGGTATTGCTACAACCAGCCGGTGCTGGACCTCCTCTATTCATGAAATATGCAATAGTCGTCACATAACGGGTCCACATGGACTCCAGAGCAAACTAGAGGAACGCAAAAGACCTTTAGGCAAATTGCACGTCGTGGCCCACCATGCAAACACAAGAGGACTTTCACCTTCCGCTCTTATCTCTCGTCGGAGGACATGAAAGTAGCGCATTTGCCTCTGTATTCTCTCTGCTCCTCCCAAACCAGTACACAATTGTAGACTTGCAGAGAAGATGATGAGCATCGAGTCGTTTGAAGATTCGTACCGTGAAAACTGTCAATGGTCTTTTGGAAACGGGAATGTCTTTCGGAAATGGGTCTGAAGCTTTGAAATGACTGGGCATTTGGCATTGTCCTCAACAGCCCATCAACCTTCACAGCTCTCCCTCTACTAAGAATGTGTTGTGATGAGTGAAGGAAAGATGAAGGCACGGGAGTGTGTCAGTGTCAGTGGCGGATATGGAGCATTTAGGCGTCGCAAAAACCTGGACGAAGTGAAATGAAGCTGAAACCGTCAAAAAATGTTTTTTTGGACACTGCTCAAACGTGGTGAAGTGGCAGTTTGAGTTCTTTTGCAAGTATCTGCTATTCAACTCTGCTTTCCTCCTAAAGAAAGACTTGTGTTGCTGTCGACGTCGACGAACGATGAGTTTTGCGAGACTTTGAGTTTTTTTTCGTGATGTCATAGCATAGGAAAACTCTTGAAGAGAGCAGAGACTGTGGTTGGCACAGCACACATGGCACAAGATATACACGCCCCCACCTCCCTTAAGGCTTGTGTCTCCGATGACATGAAGGAAGTCGAAAATCTTTGAAGCAGAAGGCAGACATGGCTTTCTCTTGCGTTTCCTCTAATGGTTTCGGCCAAAGGCTCTCGTAAGCGTCTTGTTGACAAGGAAAAGGTATCCTCAAACTCTCTTATAGTTGCATGGTGTTCTATACACTATGTCCTGTCCACAATACAGCAGCACAGCACAGTTCCCTGTTTCTGACTGTTTGCTGCTGCTGCATGCTGCAGAAATCATGATTTATTTCTTCTCTGATACTAACACATTACTACAGAATACTCCTTGGAAAGTTACTTTTAAACGTGGAAAATATGCCAAGAAAACCTCTCAGACTTGTGCGCTACTGTCGTTTTACTGTCATTTGGAGACAGAGCCAGGACAGCACAGATTTCAGAAGAAAAATATCTCAATTTTTTGTCCTGGAATACTTGCTACAGAATAATTTGATTCGTAGTTTTGAAAGATACTAAATTGTTTTCGTTCACCGCCAGTCAGCTAACGTTTGAGTGATTCTGTCCAAGAAGCGAATTCTCCTTGGGATTTGCAATTTGCAATAAAAAGCAAGAGATTGATTTGCTGCTGCGTAGCTCTATTGTAGTTTTCCCCCCAAGCTTGCACTGGAGTGTTTAGAAAGTGCATGCTTTTTTAGTGTGGTCTTCGAGTTTGTCCTCAGGGCCAAAAGTTGCTACACGTAGTCTTGGCTTTTCTTCAACCTGGGCATTTTTGTCCATGTGCCTGGTACTATGGTATTCTAAAGAAATCTTCTCTGGTGGGAGAGCTGAGATCAAATTGAGACGATAGAAAGGACCCCCCAGAGCAGACAGAAGAGATGAGATTCCTTTTCACTACTTTCTCCCTTGACTGGCTCGCACGACAAATGTTTTCTTTTCCCTCACATGCAATCGCAAGTCTCTCTTCCAACACCAACCCTCGTCCGTCGCACACAATCACATAGTCACTTACGAACAATGTAGTCGACGTTACGGCAATCCTTGGCATTGTACCACTTTCCTAGTGTGCGTGGCTGCGGGTGGGACTCCACAATCATTTGCATAGCAAATTGGTGCACCACAAGCTGTGCTGTAGTCATTGAGTCATTTCTTCTACTGCCTATTCTTATAGCGTTTGCCGTCTTGTCTGCTCTTCCTCTGGCACGTGTGTGCCACCACCACAGTCTACAATGTATTCAAAAACTGTATTTTTATACAGTTTTCTAGTCATAGTGGGTTACAAAGGCTACAGGCAAAGGGCTACAGACTGAAAAAAGAAGAAAAAGTGAAATGCAAATGCAAAACGGTTCACGAGTATCCATCATAGTCGAACCTAGGAAGCTTTTAGTTGGAACATGTAAACTAATAGGATATATTTACTTTTTTACGTCTTTTCTCTTCAACTTGTGATGTTTTAGATGAGAGAAAAGGTAAAGGAAGGTAAAAAGAACAAATGCGGCCAGATATAACAATGTGTGTTGGCTCCTGCTTATAAATTGGGCAAATTACAGAAGGCATACAAAGCACAAGCACACACAGATACACACACGCCAAAGAACAAAAAAAAACTTTTCAAGTTCCAGTTTGAAGGAGATTATGGCTACCCGCCTTTTGGCTCGAGATGCTACGAGTGACCACCTTTCAGTGTTTTCCTTGCGCCTTGGTAAACCCGACAGGTCCCAACGGGTAAAGATAACAAGGCTTCACAAAGACAAAACCAAGGGATAAAACAACATTCGATTTTCTCCCGGAGAAATACTACTACAATAGAAATAGAAAGACAGTCCAAGAGGAGCGACAGCGACGTCTTGGCCCCATTTCTCAAGTCCATCACATGTCACCCTGTCCCAATGAGAGCACGTCTCTAATTCCTCCGTAGCAAAGCTTTGGGACTTTCCTTGTCGCAGTCAGTCAAGTTTGCTTCTCTTTGAGCTGTACGTATAGTCGTAATTTCCATTCCATTCTCATTGATTCATTCTCCATCTCTATCCACATCACCAAAACCAACCTTTACTTTTCAAGCAAAATGTACAAAGTGCTCTTTTAAGTCAACACAATTAGCATTTTGTGTGTTATTTGCCTTTAAAATGGGACTAGACTGTCTAGACATGAAAAGCAACGTTTGTTTCCGGCTGCTAGGCTGTTCCTGGTTACTTTGTGCATTAGTTAAGCAATGAATTCGACTCATTAATATATTATTAACCTAATTAAAATTTTGGTTTCATAATGCGACGTCGTTTCATTAAATTATGGTACCTTCTAAGCTAGCATTTATTAATATTATCATTATAGGTCAGGAAAGGTCAGAAACCTCAGAACAGGTCATTTAGCACAGCGGGGTATCACACAAAGTTAACTATAAGTGTGGTTGTCTAGTTACCCTGAGGCCTGAGGTCATAGGTTCATGGTTTTTTTTGGTCTTCTGTTTTCAATTCAACATAATATTCAAGATATAATGATTTCGTTAAATAAAAAATTATCAACTACAGAAATTATGATACACTTAACGGAATCAAAAATATGAAAGTTGAAGTATAAGGATAAGGATAAGGACTATGAGCGACGACTAACAGTACACATTCGCTACTTCATTAACCTAATGGATCATTTTCAGCTATTATGGGGAGAAAAGTTGTAATCCCAATCACCATTTGGTAAAAATTGACACAGAAATGGATGACAAAAAATGAGACAGAATATCCCAAGTCAAAGATCAAAGGGCAGACGATGGGATGTCATGAGTGAAGCACCCATGCTTACAGCAAAAGTCGCTGGTACAGAACGTAATCCATCCAAAGCTGAAGAACGACTCGTCCGTTGTTGGCTGACGACAGGGAGAGATGGAAATAAAAAAACGAGGCAAAAAGTTTTTTCTATCTTGAGGCTTACATTGGGCCTTGTTTCGCCCGTCAAGAAATTCCTCTGTGCCATTTGTCTGTCCTGCGTGCATCCGTCTATTGTCAAAAGACAACGGAAAAGAGAACCCGACACACGCTTGGACAAGGACAGAGTACGCCGTAATATTGCTGACGACAAGTCTCGTGCAATTCCACCCGGGACTTCTTTTTCCTTCCTTCTTCATGCCTTGAACCGATCAAAAAACTTTTCTAACCGAATGCACACACTCGGACATTGGTATTTTTTTGGCATTGAAAAAAAGGCTTCATAACTTCTGATATTTATCATTTCATCGTAGTTCAAACTGTATGATGATGATCTGTAATCAACATCAACATTTCTATGACACGTGGATTAAACCGGCTTTTAGATTATAAAGGGCTAGAGGGTAAATACAGTGACACTTTCCTAGTATTGTTGCCGCAAGGAACGAAAGATATCTGATATAATTCGTGTCAAGCTTTTAGTTAAATTGATTCACGCACTTAGTTTTCAAAAAACTTAAAAAACAGGGATTCAAAGATTCAACATTCAAAGCTGTAAATAATTTGAATTGCTAATGTTGTTAATATTGTGTTTTCCAAGAATAAATTAAATCTGTTTTCAGCCCTTCAGGTGTGTTTTACATAGATGAATTTGTCTTAAGAGGAAGTTGACCTATAAAAACAAAAATCAGAGCAAATCCGGATTTTTTGGTGGAATAAAACGAAAATGTTGCCAAGAATTTGAGTAGACTGCAAGTGCTGTAGGTACAGGTTGTACATAACCACTCATTCCCATTATAAGTCTGAGTGCTTGGGGCAATGGGAAAGTCGGCGTTCATCCGCGGTCCAGCTTTTCCTTCCATTTCTAAGTAAGTATTTCTGCGTTTCCTGAACATTTCTCGAGTTGGGGAGTGAATTGGAACTCGACTCGACTCATAGGCTTTGTGTTAGAATGAAAGGAGACGCCAGAGCTCGTGGCCTTTATTGAATTTTTTGTGCTCTCGTCCGTATCTTTGTTCCCTGGATTGTTTCGCTCTTCTCCTTTGTTGGCGAGACTTTCGTTCGTGTGCGAACTTGTAGTGCCCGAGCCACAAACTCCCGCCTTGTGAGATGTCGCCCACTTTCCCTCTCAAGGGCTGGTGTGTAATTGGACCGGGAAGTTGTTCCGACTGGTACGGTGTCTCCAAGGATCACAATCAGATTAGACGTTTTGGGTGCAGTCAACTTCCTCTCTCCTCGTCTCTCCTTACATGAGCAACGCCTCGTTGAGTCACACTCACACCAAACAGTTTCCTTTGATTAGGAAAACTTGAGAAATGAGACTCCCTTAATAGATTTGAAATGGAGCTTATTTGCTTCACTATTTGAAAGATATTAGCATTTCTCATGGATCTTTAGTACGTATCTTTCAAAAAAAGTACGAAAAATTGTAGACATTGTTACCCAATAAAGAAAGTCTCATTGTGTCTGCAGGACAGGATACCCTGAAGGGAAGAAGACTTTGTTAAAACCCATGCAAAAGTTGGGAACAGCAGTGTTTCAAATGAAATCTACAGGGTGACAATCTGACAATATCCCAAATTGAATAGAAAAGGAAGGATTTGGAAAAGTTGCTTTTTACATTGAATGAGAATCATTGGAAAGTAGGGGAAATTGTATGACGACGTGAACGGAAGGACAGTGCAGTCGAATTGATGGTCACACCGAACTGAACTTTTCAAGGCTAGGTTAGACAAGGAAGAAGCAATGTTCTAGGACAGCCTTCCGAGACGAGTGAAAAGAAAGTGAACGTGTGAGTCATTCAGCGGAAACGTGAAAGTGAAGGGTAGTCCAGTCCACATGCCACGGGCGATGCGAAATAGGAACAAAGTTGGACCTGAGTCAATTTTCCCTTTTTCTGAGTTCAGTTCAAAGATAGCCTTTAGTGCTTTGTCTAAGTGAACACTAAAGGAAAAAAGTGGAAAAAAGTAGTTGGTACTCTGACTCAATTTCTTCTGTCTTATCACATAGAAAGTGAGTCCACGTACCTACTTATTCTGTCTGAAGTTGCACACGTATTTGTAACAGATTTCCTTATTCGCACTTGCAAAGAACTGAAACTTGAATTGTTCCTGTAAAAACTGATGAATGATCAAAAAATAAAAACAAAGCAAATAAAGAGGTCTTCAAGTTGTATAGGTTTTTTGTTGGTGTGTTTTACTTAAAGTGTTTGTGCAGAAAACCTGTTCAGCTTAACAATAAACGGTAGACTGCATTTTGCTGTGTGGAAACCACAAAGGATTCTAATTAAAAGCAAAAGCTCCTGTCCAAAAACTTTGGGTATGAAAACCGTGTTGATTCGTCCAATCTCCAAAAGTTTAAGGGAGAAAGGAAATAAGACAAGAAACTTGTTCATTATTCAAAACCAAACAGGCGGACATTGATTCACTCACGGGTTGAGTGGAAAAGGTACTTTTGCTTTTACGAAAGATTTCCAAAAAGCCTCTTAGGACTTGAGGAGAGCACATTTTCTCAAAGTCTAATAAACTAAATCCAGTAAACCTTCTTCACCTTTTCTCCAAATACCAACACGAACTCACTGAAACCAAATGTACTGAAATGAGTCCAAATCCTCTGTGGTCTTACTTTCCTCGGTGAATTCGAAACGTTCTTTAAAACTCAGTGAAATAATCAGTTGTAATCAAACCGGCAACATTTATACGAACCATAAACTATAGATTATTTTCTTAAAATCCCGCTGCAATAAACTTTCTAAGATAAAAAGTATGGGAATGTGTGGTACGCAAAGGTGCAAGCATAAAATTTCAAGGTAAGACACAATACAAATGTACACAATTCAGATTGGAGATAGAGAAATGTGTAAAGTCTTTCGCTATGCAGTCGACACTGACTATTTTGACGGTGGGCTTTTTCATATGTCACGAAGACGAGAAGGGAAACCACAAGAACGTCCCTGGCGTGTGCTCACGCAAATTCCCGGCAGAATAAATGAGGAAACTTTGCAGTATTTCGTGAAGGCTTGAGATTCTCACAAGGGAGAGCAGACGGAAGGGCTATCAGAAATGTTTGGTTTGTGAAGACTATGGCGCCAAGAAACCAGAAGATCTCATGGTGGGATAGGAATAAGAAGAAGACGAAAACACTGGCGCTTTAGACGAAAATACTAACTTGAGGACATAGCCACCACAAGTTCGTGCTTATGATCAGGATCAATGATGTCAGAGACGGGTTGGCGTCTTCCAAGGGAAAGTGGCGTCTCGAGT